>BQNB010129307.1:3475-19137 GCA_026074375.1 Tanacetum coccineum
CTTTGGTCAAAATGAAAAAATGGGATTTTTCGGTCCTCTGCAAGAGAAACCAATTCAAAATGGTCCTCTGCAGTAATTTTCGCATGTTGTGCGAGTGATATAATGTTGATTCTGCTGTACATGAATAACCCACTGTACGCTTTGAATAAATTAATTATAGAAGTGATACTGATTGTTATTGATTGGCAAATAAACTATAGAATTTTTCAATGAATTAAGATTCGGATGCTGCTATATGCACCACATCCGATCAAATGTCTCTAAATGTATCAATCAAGTCAACATGCTATCAATTTTATTATATTATTTAATATTATTTAATATTTTCTTTACCACCTTATTTGTTTAATATGGCTTGTAAATAGTGTTTTGTTTTGTTAAAAAAGTTTGTAACGTTATATATTTTATTTTCTGTATTTGTTGACACTATATATTTTGTTGTTAATACTACCTAAAATACCATAGATGATAGGGTGGTAACTTTTGACTCGACACAAAATCCAAATGAAAAGCGATACGAAAATTAATATGTTTGGGTTGAGTCTAAGTAGATTTTGAGTCAGGTTTGGGTCAAGCCATCTAACCCGTTTATTAATATATGCCATCCTCACTATTGTTGATTTGTTTCAAAACTTAGACTGAACCAAAAAATAAAACACATTCGCGTCGGGTTAGTCGGGTCCAAAGTTTACCGAGAAAAACCGAAATCGAACCGAGCCGACTAAAAAGCCGAACATAATAGATAGTTTAGGCGTATTTTTCTTGGTTTTAACCCGAACCGAACCGAAACCGAACAGAACCGAATAAAGGTCGGGTTTCGTTTTCGTCATTCAGGTCAGATTTTCGGTAGGTTTGGCTCATGCCTTGAATTTGTATCGACCCAAAGTATAAATACTTTCACGTCAGAATCTTTAATTAAAGGGGCATTTACATATATCCATAAGGAAACTTTAATAATTACATATATCCCCAAAGCATGCTTTAAGAGCATTGTACATCATGCATTCATAACTTGTGTTTTTGGGAAATATGTAATTTTTAAACTTTTATTGGGTATATATAAAATTCCCCCTTAATTAAAATGGTTAGAGATATACAGTATGTGGTCACTACTACAAAAAACCACATAAACATCCCCTAATAGAAACCGGTTCTATAATAACCAGTCCCTATAGTAGGAAGTAGCGGGTAAGATACTGGTATTAATAAAAAAACCAGTCTTTATAATATAAAATATAGAAAGACCGGTTCTTTTGAATAAACCCGGTTTCAAAAGATAAGCAAAAACACCGGTTTTCTTACGAAAACCGGTTTGTGTTTTATTTCACATAAAGACAGCGGTTATTTAAGAAAAAACCGGTCTTAATGACCCTTTTACTAAAAAAATTACTTAACGGGTCACACTTTAATTTTTCTCATTATGGGATTTATACAACGTGACTTTTTAAGATTTTAACGACTACTAAATAATGTGATTATGATGGTATAGATCTAAACCTGGCTTGACCTAACCTGATTTGACCCAACCTTATTTGGCTCGAACCCGACTAACCCGAGTTGAAATAGGGTCGGATTCGGGTATGATATTATAAATATACACATTCACGGACAAAAACGAAGTCGTTTTGACTTCGGGCCACCTGCTACAGTAACAGGCTCTCATTTTGGGCCAGCCCGATTTTAGTTTTTTTTTTAAATTATTTTGTTTTTGTTTTTTTTTAAATTTGTATGCACAAAGTAGGAGGGAAAAAAAATATTACAAAAGTTCCGATTTATTCAGATAAAAAAAATACCCGCGGAAACATCTTCGATACCTAATAACTTTAAAATAATCGATATGGTCACAAACGTACAACCCATTATATTAAAAAACCCATATAGCAAAAAAAACACTTTAAACATGAGGCACAACACATAAGCCATATAAAAAAAATTATTACTAAAAATATATACATTTGTCGACAAACTAGCCTAAAATTCGCATAAAATGTGGCTCAAAATCTGGCTCAACGTAAAAAAAAAAAAAAAAAACCAGCCCAAAATTAGCCTGAAATCTGGCCCAAAGTAAAAAAAATACAAAACGATCCCTCAACTTTTAACTATTTACGATTTTCTTACACAAAAAATCCCGTAAAAAAATTAACAAAAAAAACACGTCAAGTTTTTATTGTTCACAACTTTTTTACATTCATCGGCCCAAAAATAAGATATCGAACAGTCCCAAAAAAAGAAAATATTCGGGAAAAAATTAACCCGTCCCAACGCAAAAAAAAATTCCGCGTGAATCGTACAATAAAAAGGAAAATATCCTGGAAAGAAATTAGCCAAAAAAAACCCAAAAATAGCCTAAAATCTTGCCCAAAGTAAAAAAAATAAAAATAGAAAATGGACCCTCACCTTTTAACTATTTATGATTTTCTTACACAAAAATTCCCGTAAAAAAATTTACAAAACCGTCCCCAAAAAAAAAATTCGGGAAAAAATTAGTCCGTCCCAACGCAATTTTTTTTCCTCGAATCATACAAAAGAAGAAAATATTAAAAATTAGCCCCGCCATAACGCATCGCCCAAAAAAAAACCCCGAAACGTATAAAAAATATTCGGGGAAAAATTAGCCCCGCCGCAACGAAGTTAAAATAAGGTCGGATTCGGGTATGATATTTTTAACCGAGACCCGAATCGGACCCGAACCCGACCAACCCGACCCGATTAACATCCCTACCCACAACGAATCCATTCACAGGCGTACCTTATTTTCGAATAAATAGTTGTTTACTTGAGTAAAAGCTAAAACACATCATAAATGCTTATAAAAAAATAAACTAAAACCACGATAATTGCTCGAGAAGACCTAGAGATAACATATTTTGTGTAAGATCCGTTGTTTTAATGTTTCGTATCTTTTTGCTTTTTCTATAACCTATTAAGTTTTTAGACTTTAGTTATTAAAAGTATAAGGACCATAACTGTATAATTAATTCAGAATTAGTAGAGATGTTGGGGTGTGTTATACATATATCCCCAAGCTTGGTTATATATATACTTTATCACTAATAAACAAATCAATTTAGTTGAAGCAAAAAAAGGATTAGAGAACAGCAGGCTAGCAGCGACTCCAGCATAAGGTGAAAAAGTTTGTTGATCATTGTTTACGGTAAGTGTTTTCTTAGTTCTACACTAATATTCGTTTAGATGTGGAGGTGTTTAGAAAACTCAGCATTGGTGTTGACCGTGCTGCAAACATGTTTTTTGGGCTGTCATGTTTTTCCAGTTCTCTATATACATTTTTAGTTGGAATATCTTAAGAAAAAAAGATGCTTGCACAGGTTAAATGTCATATTTAAGGAGTCCTTTAAAAGAAACCAATAAATAAAATGGATAATTTAGTATTAAACATATCAAGTATGCAAAGTCATTATTTACATCAAAAGTAGCATTGAATTTACAATCCAAATCGAACCATTCAAAACATTCAAGATAATATTCAATAAACAAAACCAATTAATCACCTGAATCAAAGTTGATATTGTTTGTACGTGACGCTGAAGCTGCCCAGCCTCCTCCAGACAGTTTAGGAGCATCAACACCACCATCAGGTATTGCTTGATTCCTATCAGGAAGTGCCTGAACAAAATAATTACAAGCTGCAAACTCTTCAGGAGCAAGTCCTTTTACTGTTATTTAATTGATGTTTAAAATAGGGCATTAAATATATCATAATACTTTATTCAACAAATGACATAATTATCTTGTAATCCAACTATTCAAATAATGATAATATACTGAGGGGGATGTAGATTATTAAACTTTTTATAATCGTGTTAATGTCGATTCATCTTTCATTGCTACTCCCTCCTCCTGAGCTTTTTCACGAGTGTATTTCAACCTTTGCCCTGCCTCTGCTCCTTCCAATGCATTCTTTATAAAATTTGTAAATTACTCTGTTATTTCTGTCCACCCATTTTCAGTCCCGTCTTTAATGAGCTTTAATGAAATAGGCATCCATATAACTGTAGTATCGGTTGACCATTGAACTTTTTGACCAACAAACATAGGACTAAACTGTTCATAGAATCGCTTAGTCAGGTTAGTACCTGCAGTAGTACATATATACTATTTCATCAGTTTTTTAACCCTGTAATGTGGAAAACTAGAAGGGGGGTTGAATAGTTTTACCGCTTTTTAATTTAATGTTTATGTATGTTTGTAAAACTTAGATTCGACTTTTTGTGAATTCAATGCTTGCACAATATGAACAATATAAGTATATGAAATGATAAAGTAAGACAAGAGATAAGAGTAAGAACAATCAAACCACAACGCGAGGATTTATAGTGGTTCGGACAAACTTTGACCCATATCTATTAACCTAATAGAGATACAACCCATTAACAGACATGGACGTGACATAAGCTGCCTGTTTGACAGAAACAAAGGTAAAGACGAACTAAGTTGGATTTGGGTTGGGCCTTAAGCCGAATAGTCACATAAAAGATAGAAATATAATATTTACACATTCAAATTTAATATTGTTACATATCGCTTACAACATTTATTTTGGTATAACTTATTGCTACGCCTAATACTGCACCTGCAGACCGTTTCGCGCCAATCTTTCCATCACATAATCTCCTGTTCATGATTAATCTACCCCTTCCGAATAGTTCTCACCTATTCCACCACCTTTCCGAAATAAGACCTGCATATGCTGAGCATGTACAAACATTTAGACATGTAGTTTAAATGTCTCCTATAACTAGATGAAGGCAGAAAGGCCACAGAAATATTTATATCTTATACGTTTCAAAGCTAACACACCAATAACAATGATCATTATATAAAATCTGATAAAACAAGTCTCCACATTTGCTGATTACATAAATGTTTCACCCCTAGAAAATAGTTCAATCAAATTAAATTTTGCTAACTTGTCCATGTTCAATAAAAAAGTTTTAAATAAACATTACCTGATGTCATGTTAAGATCTTGATTGATTCGACTTTTGAGTTCGGGATCCTCTTTCTCAGGCCTTTAGCTGTTGATTTTTCATCCCGCCATCGATCATCTCATTTCAATACAATAAATATATAGTCGATATTAGCAAGTTAAAAAGATTATTTTAACCCATTTAGAATAAGAACTCAAAACTTAAATGGCAGTGTTGGCGTAGTTATGCACTAGAAAAATGGCAACTGGATCTTAACGAGCAAGCTTGGCACAACATACACCTAATTAACGCATCGTTGTCAATTTTAGCGAGCTTCCTAGGTTCAAGGATTGGCGCCAATTAAAAAGAAATAATCCTAAAAGTAGCCATGGTATAATGTTACCATAAAAAAAGCACATAATATGTAAGGTAAAAAGCATGACACACTTATCGTTATTACTGAGTTTTAACTGTATTGACTTTTACATTACAGCAAGCAAAGGCATTGTTCAATACTAAGGTTGGAGTTTTTTTTCATAAAGAGCCTCTTAAATTGCCTCTTAATCTGATCATTCTGAGCGCTTATTTGGCTCATTAAGAGCGTTTTCTGGTTTTTTTTCTTTCTTTCAGACGCGGTCCAGAGGCCTTCCCCCCATGAACATCCATTAATCAACTAGATGTGGATGGGGGTCTTGATGCCTCTTCACTCTTTACTCTTTTTTTTCTTTAGTTTTTTTTCTTTGTTTTATCACTCTTTGTTTTGTGAGATATTTTTTTTACTCTTCTTTTAATATTGTATTACGTTAGAGAAAATTAATTTTTTTCACTTTGTTAGATAAAATAATTGTTCTATAAATACTAATGATGATGATGTTTAACATTTAAAAGTTTTTCAAACAATTGTAATATATAACTAGTTTGTGAAATTAATTTGTGGCTCGTGTAATTTGCACGTTGAGTTAGCTTAATTTTTCACTAAAAAGTATTTTTAATTGCCTGTTCAAAAAAAAAGTATTTTAAATTGTTATTGAAATGTTAAGCATACTATGAAATTTTATTTTTCACAATCTTATGATTGTAAAGTTATGATGTAACAAAGTTAAATGATGAGATGTTTAACCACTATGAGAGTACAATAGATGACTACTTAGAGAATAAATTGCGACTACAAATTTTGATTTTGAATGTTTTTTAAGAATTTTTTTCTCACGTTGCACAATTTGTTAAATTTTATGACTAAAAATGCTCTATATAATTTTAAGCATGTTTTATGTTGTGAAGAATAAACGATTTGTTGCTTTTATCGTTAGACATTTAAAAAGTTATAAAACAAACTAATATCATTTAATTCAGATTAGACATTTTGCGAGTCAGATTTCTCAGATGTGCGAATCAAGATAGATTCAGACGCCTCTAATAAACGAATCAAGCTCCTAGTATAAAAATGTCAACATAAACACTAGCCACTTAGTCCTACTTATCTAACTGATTCAATATGTGGCTACGAGGGGATTACTTGGTAGAAGTTAAGTGCAAGGTACATCTCACCTTAAGCCAAGCTAATAAAAGGTTTTCATGTGGATTCCTTATGTTACTTCCACATGATAGGCACCTCCAAATACTGTTACCATTATCATACACATAAAAAAATGCTTATCATTATGTACATGATTGATTGTTCTTTACTGTGCTGACATACAGATAAAAAAAAATGGTTTGATCATTATTTACTATGATTAGATGTACTAGACTGTCTTACGGAATATGAAACAGCTAACATAGTTTTTGAATTTCTTGTGTTGTTTAACAAAATATTACTAAGATATGTGAGCGCTAAAAGTTAAAACACAACAGATTAAACTTTTATAAATGGCCAAAGATTTTATGAAAATTGAACTAAGCTATTGGTTAAACCATTCTTTCGACTTAAGGATTGAATTATATTGACTATTATCTCCAAATATTTTTTCAAGTTCAAAGATATGATAAGACAATCAACTATCAACCTTTTTTGGAACTCATAATATAACAACTAAACATGCCATTTTTTACATCTACCAACCAACTTTTTCTGCAGCAAATCAGCAACCAAACACCCATTTGGGCATGAAACAACAAATCAACACCCTCAATACAACCCCTATTTCGACTTAAAAAAACTGCAACCTATTACCCCCATTTTGATAGATCAAACAACCAAAAATAAATTCGGTTTTTTGACTGAAAAAAAAAGCAAACCAAACCGCCCCATAAACCGCAGGGTTTGACAAAAAAACTAACAACACCCGAACACCCTTTTGTAACTGAAAAATAACAATAAAACATCCACGATTGAGTGAAAAAAGTAGCAATCTAAAAAACAATCATGATACTAAAATACAAATTTCATATTATTGTAAACTACCAGGCACCTTTGAACCAAACTCTTTATAATCAGTTAAATACTTTTAAAACTACAACGCCAAGATCATCTTGCTACTAAGGTGGACATACTGTTGGTCGTTATCTATTCTAAGTTATGCTCCGTTGTGTAAGCAAAATCCTACTACTTTCTGGCAGCTATAACAGGATTATAACCTCATATCACAAAGTAGGATGTCTGGTTGCAATCTGCCTTTTGCCCCGCTTTGTTAACTCTCCAACCCAAATCAACATCTACCCAAATGTTGCCTTTTGCAATTAATGCTGATAATTTGTGGGCACGCAAATTTTAGAGTACAAAAAAAACAATTGATGCTTCTCTGTTACGCAATAAATGACGACAAAGCAATACGTGCATAAAACTATTAATACGGGTATTGAGTACAATCAATGTAGAATTGATGAAAAAATATTCGTAGGTTTACATACCTGGGGTTGATTCGGAAAATGGCGGTGATCGATGGTGACAATAGCGGGAAGAGGGGTTGGGATGGCGGTTGACTCTGGTGTATATTGGGTGAGGGGTGTGTGTTTTGGCGGTGGAAAGTGAGAAAATGGTAAAAAGGGTTACGGAGATGGCCAAGTAAGAGATGGGCCAACACATGCAAGCCAACGTTAGCCCACATACAAAATGACAATGGGGGAGTGTCGTATTTGTTTTGATAATTAGTATAGTACTAGTTGGATACCCGCGCATAGCGGCGGCGGCGGATAAAAGTGCTCTAACACAAACTCGCTCCGCAATTTCCTTACCCGCTTACTGAATTCGTTTGTTTGGGTTTCCGTTAGCTTTCCTGCAACATCATTTATTAACATTCATTCTGCTTGTATTAAAGGACACACACTCTCTTGCATCGCATAATTTGTCCCAAAAGTATATATCTTTTACGGAATCAAGTTTTGTATTCAAATTGAAAGTTAAAGTCGTTAAAAATTCAAAATAAACCCACTAAAAATGTGAAAAGCTAAACAATTATAAAATTATAGATCAAACTGGATGTTGAATTAAAAAATTCACGGGCGGAATTTTAGAAAATACGATGAAAATTAGATCTATAGATAAAAAAAATATATAGATATAAAAAAGATATGTCAAAATTGAAAATATAAAGTGATATTGTATTAAGAGTGACACATTGGTCACTCTATGATGTGATTTTCTAAATAAGATGGTGGTCAAGATCTGCCACCTCCTATCATAATTTTTGATGGGACCTCTACTATTGTAAATGTTTTTATATAATTGTATAGATACAACAACGCAGAGTACTCGCGCGTTGCTGCGGGCGTTAAATTTTCGCTGCGTTGTTGCTGTGAGGCTATTAAATTTTTTTTTCGAGTTCTATTTTTTTCCCAGTCTTATGTTTTATATGTTTGTTTTGTTCTATAGATTTAAATGACTCGCCGCGGGGGGGGTGTGGGTTTTTTTTTTTGGCCCAAGTCGATAAAAAGTCGTAAATAGTTAAAAATGAAAGTACGTCCCGTAATTTTTTTCTTATTTTTGCGCATTTGAAGGAGAGGGGGATTTGAAAGTTTGTTTTTTGGGTTGATGAACATTTAATCAGAGCCCAAAGTGGGTCGGGTACTGTTCATTTTACTGTAGCACGAAGTCAAAAACGCAAGATTACCTGCGCGTTGTTGCGGGTGTTAATTTTTCGCGCGTTATTATGAGGGATTAAAAAAAAATCGGGTTTATTTTTTCGGTCTCATGTTTAATAGTTTGTTTTTGTTCTTATATTAAATGATAATCGCGCGTTTTTTTTTTGCCCAGGCCGATAGAAAGTCGTAAATAGTAAAAAATGAGAGTACGTCCCGTAAAAAAAATTCTTATTTTTGGCCAAAGAAGGGGAGAGGGATTATAAAGTTTTTTTTTGGCCGATGATGAATATGAACAGGAACGTGCCCTGTGGGGCTGGTGTACTGTTCGTTTTACTGTTAGCACGCGTTATGGCAGTCCAAAACGGCGACGTATCATCTTTATCAAATGTGTATTACCATATTGCCATCCCTACACACCAGTAATGTGACCTGTATCACAATGGGCCACAAGTTTTAGCCCAACTGCCTTGATACAAATTATGGGTTGGTAGAAAACATGTCTCATGTATAATGTGTTTCGGGTCAGCAATTACGGGTCGAGACAGCAAAATAACAGGTCAATCCGGCAAGTACGGGTCAGTTTCTTAGACCCCGAGAAAGTTTTCGCCTCAGGCCTTTAGCACTAGGACTCCTCAAAGATTCATCTTCCGGTGACGGTAGTACATGGATACAGGTGTCAGTTTCTTCCATTGTTAATGACCTCCGTTATTAGTTCTTAGTGATACTTTTTGACTACGGTGTATTATATTATGATTAAATTTATACTTCCGTGCACCCACACTTGGTAATTACATTTTGGTGTATCTGGCATATTGATCTCTTCTCCTTAATAATGTCCTTTATAAAGCTAACATTGTCAAAAAATTTATTTTTCGTTCGTCATTTTTTTTGATAATAATGGTACCTGTGAATCTGACGCTTTTGGTTTTTTGTAAATTATTTCGCATGGACGTCGGGTGTCCTCCGTTGTGATAGCAGTGGGGGATCTCTACCCATGTCACGAAACCTTCTCATCTCCCTCAAGCGTTTTGTCTAAAAAGTCAAAAACTGCGTGGCACCAACGACTTGACATCCAAAAAGTGAAACGTGTTTACGTTGTGTTCTTTCTAGTAATTCCATTTCGTGTAATAAAATGAAACCTCCCGTACTTTGCCATGCTTTTCAGCTTGACAAGCACATGAGGATTCTGTTTTCAAGTTCAAATACATTCTTTAAGTCTTGTTTTGACATTGTTCACTCGAATTTGTAGACTTCACCCATTCCGAGCCTTTCGGGTTTTAAATGTTATGTCTTATTCTTAGATCACTGTTCTCATTTTATTTGGGTTTATTCGTGGTTTAATATATCAGTTGTATGTTCTTAATTTGTGTTGTTTTGACTTTGTTAACACTCAATTTAAGTGTGAAAGCAGTCTTTTCAGTGTGATCATGGTGGTGAATTTGACAACCACGCGTTACATAGATTATTTGCCTCTAAAGGCATTCAATTTCATTTTTCTTGTCCAAAAAACTCACAACAAAACGGCAAGTCCGAAAGAATGATACGAACTATTAATAATCTAATTCGGACCTTACTATTTCCAAGCTCTACCTTTACTATTTCTTCTGCTCACTTTCTCTCCTTACAATTGAGTGCATCAACCCAAAAGTATGAGGAATGTGAGCTTGAAAAAGTAAGATTCGAATGAGATTGTTGATAGTGTGTATCATTCTTTTGGAGTTACCATTTTGTTGTGAGGTTTTGGAACAAGAAAATCGAAACTGAATGCCTTTGGAGGCAAATAATGTATGTAAGGCGTGGTTGTCAAATTTCACCACCATGATCACACTGAAATGACTGAATTTCACACTTATTGAGTATTAAAAAAGTTACGAAATAACACAAATTTAGACAAGACATCCGATTTATTTTTTAACGGATAAACCCAAACAAACTGCGAATAATGATCCAAGAATAAAACATAGCATTTAAACCCAAAAGACTCGGAATGGGTGAAGTCCACACATCCAAGTGAACAATCTTAAAAAAAGAATTAACCAATGTGTTGAAACTAACCAATGGAAGCCGCACGTGAATCATGCCAAAGAACGAGAGGTTTCTCTTTGTTACACAAAATGAAATTACGAGAAATAAGACAACATAACACTTCACTTCCTGGATGTCCAAGTCGTTGGTGCCACGTATGTTGACTGATAAGAAAAGCATGAGGAAGGGGAGAGGGTTTCCTTACCGGGTAAAGATCCCCCCGTGCTATCACATCGGAGAAGCATCATACGAGTCATGAAATCCTTAATAGAAAAACCAAAAAGCGTCAAATTGAACGGTACAATTATTATCACGAACAAACTGACGAACAAAAAATTTATTTTTTTTACAATATTAGGTGTTATGAGAACATTATTAAGGTGAAGTGGTTTGTAAGGAGTAGGCAAAATGCTATGGCCAGTGTTGGTAACGGTTATAGAAGAACCGTCACTAACCGAGACAGATGGATATCGACACATATTAAAAAACATCATTAAGACTATTAACGATATCATTAAGGTGAGCACTCGCACCTGTATTCATATTCCAAGCACCAGTAGTAGGATCTTAAAGAGCCATGGCATTAAAAGCATGCGACAAAATAGCCTCGTGCCCTGACGATGGCAGCGGAAAACCGGAGTGTCCAATTGTGTACGATTAAAAACTACCAAATGCATCGGGCCACTTGGTTATGAGAAGACTTCTGTTTTTGTGGCTGATCTGGTGACATGTGACTGGGCTGATGGAATAAACAGGACATAGGAGGGTTGTCCTCTCAAAATGAGGAGTATGCATGGGCTTCTTGTGTGGTGGGTAGTCTTGGCGGGGCCCGTATAAGCGGATATGGTGTGGTGCTGGGGTATCAATTTGGTGTAGCAGTGTTTTTACCACAGGATGTGCATTAGGATGTTGTCCAGTATTAGTATTTTACATTCCTGAATTTTGACTAACATTATACCTATGTTTTGATAATACTCCTCCGTCCCTAAATGAAGTGTCCAACTTTTGAATTTCGACAGTCAAAATTTTTTTAGAACTTGACCTTAACTATTTCCCCTGTTGTTGTTATTTAATTTCTTGTATGCAAAATATATGAATGGATTGGGTTTTAAATATATTTTCATTGATATAATTTTCATTAAGTATTATATAACACAAACAAAATAATTTAAGGTCAAAGTTGATGGCAAATGATTAATAAAAGTCTACTATGGAAATCTTATTTACGAGACGGTTTGTGGGCAGTAACTCTTATTGACTTTGAATGAGTGACATCATCAGTTGTGATAATAGCTCTTGTTGACTTGGAATGAGTGTCATCATGTTGTTAATATGTTGACTTGTGTGTGTTTATTCGTGAGCCAAGAACAAAAGTAAGGGCAATATGTGGGCCTGTTGGATAATGTGTCGACTGTTTAGGGTTTCTATGTGGCGACTGACTTTCGGTTAGAGAACAAGGAACAAGATTAAATCCTGAAAGAGTATTGATTTGTTAATCAAAGAACAAATCACGTGACTTTATAGTGATTTTTAACCAAAGAACAATTCACTTGGGTTAGAGACAAAATTTTTGAGATCGATAGAAAGAATAAAAAATTGGGTTTAAGGATCGGTTGTTTTGGGAAGTGGAAAACTAGTAAGGGGGGGTTGAATGTTTACCTTTAAATTTTTATTTTTATGTTGTATGTTTGTTTATAAAACTTAGATTCGACTTTTTGTTGAATTCAATACTTGGCACAATTTGAACAATATAAGTGGAGTAAATAGTAGTATAAATAGAGTATGAGAAAAGTGTTGGAAAGATCAAACCACAACGCAAGGTTTTTTATTGTGGTTCGGTTCACGAGCTCCTTTTCGGCCTACTTCACTCCCCAGAGCGCACCAACTCGAGGAGTTTTCTTTCACTATGTTCAACACACTCACTTAGGCGGAGATAGAATGAAAAAAAAAAAAAATAATATAAATACCCGTACCACAACGTTCTTGCTTTATATCATTTTCCGAAACTAAGCTAAATGTCGAGTTCTATCTTAGCTTAGAAAGAAACCAATATATCACTAACACTATTCAACAACTTGTTCGCGACTTCACACAGCTAGAACCAATCTATCACAACACAGCTTCACGACTTGTTCACGACTAGATCACGACTTCACAACTTCACAACTTCTTTACGACTTTACAACATCTTCACGACTTCACCACTTCTTCACAACTTCACAACTTCACTTATCCATACTACTTAAATCACAACTAACTAACACTACTAGTAGAGATCACCAAGATCTAGCTACTACACACAAATAAAGGATATATAAATGATTTACAAATATGTGATATGAATACTACAAACTTGCTATGCACAGTAAGGTGTAATACTTCTTCAATTGATGATGGAAGTATTCTTCTCTTGCACTTAAGGAATGAAGCCTGGATCACTTAGAAACAAATCTAAATTATTAAATGATCAAAGGATTTTAGAGAGGATATGTGGGATGTTTTAGACAGAAAGAATGAGTGCAAAAGGTGAGAAAAAAGTTGGGAATAGTCCAGTATTTATAGGACAAAAGAAGGGGAGCGTAGTCTATGGCCGGCCCCCTTAAATAGGGTGCCAGTCCCTTAAAATTAAGGGGGCCGCCCATGTATTTAAGGGGGCCGTCCTTAAGGCAGACGCTCCTATTTTGTCTTATTCAGGGGAGGTGTTTACTGGACCATTTTTAGCCGTTTTAGGTCCGAAAATTTGAAATTCAAAGTGTTTATTTTGAATAAAACATTTCTTTTAAATATAGAAAATGTTTTGTGATGTTTTATAAAAGTTTACAATATTTTATAAAAGTTTCCTTTAATCATAAAATGCATTAGGCATTTGTTTATTCATACCTTGAAGTGATTTAATTATGAAATGAATATTTACTCCTAATTACTTGTTTATATTCTAATTTTTACTTAATGTCTTTAAGTTTTGTGATTATCAAAATGTAAGGATGTGAAAAATATTAACAATGTTTTTAGGCATTATTTCTATCAACAATCTCCCCCTTTTTGATGATTACAAAACTTAAACTCATTAAATGTAAAATTATTTTTAAATAAGTATTTAGTGAGTTTTATATCCACTTCTCCCCCTTTTTGTAAAATCAAAAAGGCATCATCGAGAATTGCTAGTAAAATTGACGGAATAAATGCTCCCCCTTGATGTGAGCTCCCCCTTGTTAGAGGGCACCAAGGAATCGAGCTATGGTTTCTTGGCTACAAAGGCAAGTTAGAACAATATAAATATATCTAACATGTAGCAAGAGAGAAAAATATACCATACAACCAACAATGATCATTCATGAAAATTAAAGTAGAGTGTGGAGCACACTTATGCATACATAAGGAAGATAACATGCTAACATACATAAAACTTAATCAATAAAAAGTCCTATAACTAGTAAGACTCCATTGGACTTGCTTGCAAAATGGTGAAGGATCAATTATTTGAGAGACTAAACATAGAGTATGTTTAGTTTAGGGATGATGGTGGAGGTGATGTGATGATGATTGGTGGTTATGAAAGCATGTGTTCAATGTATGAAAACATATAGTGAAGTTCATCACTTAATCCAAAGATGAGAGTTCGGTTGTGGATACAACAAAGGCAAGAGTTTCCATGAGCTTCAAGGAAATTCTAAGGGATAGGGTGTGCAATGATGGGTGGTGAAGGTGATGGAGTATTAAATTAGACATCAAGTAGTGTATTTGGGGAAAGAGTGAAAGTAATGTCCAAAGAGGTATTGTCTTGAGGTGGAGGTGGTGGAGAGACCCTTAGAGGAGGTGATATTAGTAAGCTCAAGTAATCATGTGGTGATGTTGATGGTGTTGATGGTGTCTTGGAAGGTGCATTAGGAGCACTAGGTGATGAAGTTGGGAGAGTAGGTGATGGAGTGTTTTCATCATCTTGGGTTAAA
Organism: Tanacetum coccineum; assembly: GCA_026074375.1. NCBI lineage: Eukaryota > Viridiplantae > Streptophyta > Magnoliopsida > Asterales > Asteraceae > Tanacetum > Tanacetum coccineum. The sequence continues at coordinate 18,398 of BQNB010129307.1, forward strand.
TCAACAAATAGTTGTTTGGGTGGAATGATTGTTATTTTTGGCTTCTTGAAAGCCTTTGAAGTGGAAGCTCTTGTGGAGGCCATGGAAGTGTATGGTTGTTGAAGATGAGTGAGTGAGATGGTGAATTGGTGACATGCATTTGGAGGGAATTTATGGGAGGAGTTTTGGTTGTAAATGGAATAAATTTGAACAAGTTTGGAGCATTCCAAATTATGTTCAAGTATTCTGGGTAAATGTAACTAAAATCAGGCAAAAGAGAGTTGAAAAGCAGAAAAAATAATGTGTTACCCGTGATGGGCTAAGGGCGGTCCCCTTAAATAAGGGGCGGTCCCATTAAAATTAAGGGGCCCGACCCTTATGAATTAAGGGGGCCACCCACTGGGTTTTGCAATTTTTCTCAGAAAATTGAATTTTCTCAGAATTTTTATGAGGGTGTTTTTGTTTTGGTGGTTTATTTACAGCAAGCCCTATAGAGTTTTATTAACACATTTAATCATATAATATAAAGTAAGCACATTAAATCATGAGATCAAAGATGCATGACTAGTTAATTTAGAAGCATAAACAAGGTTTCAAACATCATAGCAAGTACCTAAAAACACCCAACACATAAGTATTTCCGAATACATCGGATTATCACCACATAGGTTAATAATAATAACAAACACATAAATAAACTAAGTTGTCTTAAACTACATTAAGTTATCTTGCTCACAACCATCCTAAATCTTCATTTCTTC
>BQNB010129308.1:1368-16909 GCA_026074375.1 Tanacetum coccineum
TTGAAAGTTCGTTACATTAAGTGGAACAAAAAAAAGTTCACGTACCAACATGGAACAAAACCGAAAGTACGTTGCTATTGTACGGCTAAAACCCATTTTTAAATCCTAAGAACCCAAACCATCTGATTTTTAATTAATGGTGCATCTGTTTGCATTTTTAAGATCCTAATTATTTAAGTCTTGGGTGATTTAAGGTATGGTTAAGTAACTTCTGTTTGTCATCAGGATAAGTCAGCAGATGTTTGCAAAGTAGCCTAAGTGTGCTTCGAGGACATTGTTAGAGTCTGTGAACTAGAAACGGTGTGTAAAGCCACATATGTATGCAAGTTTGGTTCTTATTTCCCCAACCATTTTGAAGTAATGTTCTTCTTTGTTATAAAGTGAAATTCTATTGGGTCAAAACTGGAAAGTCAACTTAAAAACTCAAAGTTACTCTTGGCGGTAAAAGCTGTTGGAACTCAAATGAACTCACAACTACCTTTTAAATACCAATTCATTTTAATTCATTTCTCATTCTGATTTTGTAACTAATTCTCCTTCTCTGTAATCGTTCCATTGTAACAAACCTACAACTATGGTAGACTGAAGAAGAACACTTGGAACATTTGAGGAAAGTATTGGAAGTTATGAAGGAACACTCTTTGTTTGCTAAACTCAGTAAATGCCATTTTGGAGTACACAAAGTGGAGTATTTGGGTCATATCATAACTAAAGAGGGAGTGGTTACTGATCCTTCCAAAATACAAGCTATGGTAGACTGGCCAACACGTAAAGCAATTGAGGGGATTTCTGGGTCTAACCGGATACTATAGGAGATTTGTGAAACGCTATGCCATTATCAGTAAACCCCTTACAAGATTACTAAGAAGAATGCCTTTGAATGGGATGATGCTGCACAAATGGCCTTTTCAGAACTGAAACAAGCTATGACTCAAGCTCTAGTATTAGCTCTTCCAAATTTTCAAAAGACGTTTGTTGTAGAGATTGATGCTTCTAGTCTTGAAATTGGGGCAGTATTACAACAAGAGGGACATCTCATTACTTACTTAAGTAAAACACTCTCTCCCAAACACCAGTCTTTGTCCATTTATGAAAAAGAATTCTTTGTTGTGTTAATGGCTTTGGAAAAATGGAGAGGGAATTTGCTAGATAGGCATTTCAAAATCAAAATATACTATTTTAGCCTAAAGTACTTGTTGGATCAAAGATTAACCACCCCTTTTCAAACTAAGTGGTTACCTAAGCTCTTAGGGTATGACTATGAAATTTCTTATAAGAAGGGCAATGAGAACATAGTGGCTGATGCATTGTCAAGGGTGGAATACAGTGTTGAATTAAACTCTTTGGCTTTATCAACTATCTCTAGTGATTTATTTCAGAAGATCAAAGATGGTTATGATCAGGACAATGCAATTAAGGAAAAGATCCTACAGTTAACTAATGGGACTTATAAGGGTGATAAATATACTTGGGAAGCAGTTGTGTTAAGGAGGAAAGGAAAAATAGTTGTGGGAAATAATGAGTTGCTCAGAACTGCTATCATAAGGCATTTCCATGCTGAGGTAGTTAGGGTCATTCAGGAACTAATGTCACATGCCATAAGATTGGGACTTTGTTCTATTGGAAAGGAATGCATAAAATGGTCAAAATGTTCATAAGAGAATGTGACACTTGTCAAAGGCAAAAGCCTGATTTGTCAGCTTATCCAGGTTATTTACAACCCTTAACAGTGCCTGAAAAGGTGTGGAGTGAAATTTCTATGGATTTCGTTGTAGGCTTACCCAAATCACAAGGCAAGACAGTAATTTTTGTGGTGGTGGACAGACTCAGTAAGTATGCACATTTCATGGCACTCAGTCATCCCTATACAACTAGCACAAGCCTTTTTAGATTCTGTGTATAATTTACATGGAATTCCAAACTCGATTGTTAGTGACAGAGATGTGTTTCTAAGTCATTTTTGGCAAACTCTCTTCAAATTGCTTAAAGTGGAACTCAAGATGTCAACAACTTACCATCCCCAAACTGATGAACAGACTGAAGTGGTGAACAAATGTTTGGAGTGATTTTTGAGGTGCATGACATGAGAAAAGCCAAAAGAATGGGTGCAATGGCTACCTCTGACTGAATATTGCTATAACACAAAAAAACACTCATCTATCAATGTTACCCCATTTGAAGTTGTGTATGGACAAACCCCTCCATTACATGTTCCATATGTGGCTGGTGAGAGTGCTGTGGAATTAGTTGATAGAACCTTAAAAGCTAGGGAGACTGCCATTGAAATGCTTAAATTCCATTTTAAAAGGGCGCAAGACAGAATGAAGATGTATGCTAATAGAAAAAGGTCCGAGAGGGAGTTTACAGTTGGAATGTGGGTTTATTTAAAGTTGCATCCCCATAGACAAGTTACCATCAGGCAAGAACAACAACACAATTTTTTAACAAGATACAATTACCTAGTTCTAGTTAGATTCACCCAGTTTTTCATGTGTCCCAACTCAAACTATGCAAAGGAAGTGATAACAAAATGGGAATTCTACCACATTGTGAGGTGGATGGACTATTATCAATTGAACCATAAGCTATATTCCTGACTTTCAGACAGATTCTTGAGGTCAAGAATCCTGTTAAGGGGGGTGGATTATCATAAAGTGAAAGTCTATTGGGTTAAAACTGGAAAGTCAACTTAAAAGTCAAAGTTACTCTTGGCGGGAAAAGCTGTTGGAACTCAAATGAACTCACAACTACCTTTTAAATACCAATTTATTGTAATTCATTTCTCATTCTGATTTTGTAACCAATTCTCCTTCTCTGTAATCATTCCATTGTAACAACCCTACATCATTCCAATAACAAATCATCTTTTCGAATCTTGTTTCTTCCTATAGATTCCTATTGTGATTGTTGCAATTACAGTATATTCGTGTTCTTCATTTCTTTAGTAATTTCTAGTTCACGTTGTTTCATTCTTCATAATAAGTCATGAAGAAAGGAGGGGAAGCCATGTGAACCAAGAGTTGCGCTAAGGCATTCTATGATGGAAAACCAGTTAAGTTTTTATATTGTAATCAGTTCCATCTTAGTTTGTGTTTATTGATGTCATAATAATTGTGTTCTGAATTCTATTTGATGTTTTGTATATCGTTGAGTGATTAACATAGTATTTCAAGTTAAGATCGAGAAGAGACATCAACAAAGACAAAGGCAGTTATGTTTTTTTTCAAATACATCAAGTATCCAAAAAGGGTGTGTTATGTTCAATCTAGATGTTACTTGTTATTTGTTAGCCTGAAAATATTGATTCGAACAAGGAAGCTCGGTCACTCAACGAGGAAGCTTCAGTCTTTATTTAATATATGTTGTAATAGGCTAGTTACGGGTATCGAGCTCGTTATTTAATCTAATATTGTATGCGTTGCGGGCTTAATCCCAAGTTATCCTGATCCCGGCTCAAGAAACAAACCTACTCGGCCCATAGGGCTTAATGAAAGCCGGCCAATATGAAGTATAAATACCCCTCTCCAAGTGTGGAGAGGGTGTTGGTTCATTTGTGTTTTCTAACACAAGTTTAATCAACCATCTTGTTTCTCTCTCTAAAATTCTCTCCTACCTCTCTCTACATTTCTTCCTATCTTCTTATCTTTATTTCTTGATTAATACCATGGTGAAATGAAAGTGGTTCCAGATTATTACAATTGGTTTTTTATTTTATTTATTATCTTTAAGATACTTTTAAGCTCTTTTCACTATTAGTCCCTCGTTACCAAAAGTGTTGCATCGTTAGTCCTTGTTTGTGATTTATTCAAACGTTAGCCACTTAAAGCTTAAAGTTTGTGCACCGTCAGTCCTTTTACATCAATAATCGTTTTTCAAAAGTTCAAGTACCTTAACGTCAACACCGATTCATTGACAACAACAATTATACATTCACGGTTTTTTCTTGATTTAGTAAAATCCTGCGAAATACTCACGTGTTTTCTCGGTTTAAATTAAAGACTTGTAAAATCCCGTGAACGTTAATTGATTTCAATCCATAATAACAATCACTTTACCTACTTAAGATCCTACAAATCATTTTTACTTCACAATTCACGTAACAATGGAAACGAAAGATACTTTATCTTTGTGTTCGGATTTAGATGAACAAGATATACAACAACTGCAAAATCAAGAAAAGATTTTGAAAGAGAACTCCCTGAACAAATTCAATGCACTTAAAACAACCACTCAATGTCTCGAAAGGCAGACTTTCACTAACTGTCCATTGTTTCAACGAGCATTTTCACACCTCTTTCATACTGACGTTAGAACTTTCAAGTATGAGTTATCTCAAAACATAAATAACTTAGAAAAGAAACTCAACAATGAAATAATTCAATAGAAGGATTCCAAGTCTGCTCTAAGTGTGATCAAAGTGCAGTTTGACAAGTTCATATATTCAGAGACGCTCAAGTCTTCCAATTATGATTCTGATGCTCGAGAAGCAAGGCAAAACTTCAAAGACTACACTCAAATGGAAGCTCAATCCTTTAAAGACTTGATAATCCAACACGCGAAATCCATTGAGCAATGTAGTGTTGAAAGAACACGTCATGAACAAGAGATACATAATAGGTTGAAAAGGTTGAATGAAAGAAAGCTGCGGATTCAGGAGTGCATGGTTCAAAAGGTTAACGCATCGGGTGCTAGTTCGAGAGAAAAAGACTGCAGTAGGATTATATCAGATAAAGGGAATGACCAAGGTTTAGAGAATCAAATCAACACATCTGGAGATGACAGGTCAAGGAATGAATGCAATGACAAAAGCACTTATGGGGATGATACAGACATCAGACCTTCCTATAACATAGAACCAATGGTTGAGGTACCATATACTGCTGAATATAATGTGTTTGCTGTTGACACACAACATTCTGAGCAACCTGAATGCATTATTAACACATGTGTAGTGGAAAATGTTGATAGTAATGTCATTCCCGATTCACCGGATATGTGTGATAATGAAATTCAGACTGACCAAAATGCTGTAGAATGTGATGAAGAGCGTGTTGCGCTTGCTAATTTAATTAAAAATTTAAAACTTGATGTTGCTGAAAATAAAAAGATTCAAAAGCAATTAAAGAAAGCAAACATATCACTTGCTCATGAATTGAAAGAGTGCAAATCTATTCTTGCGGAAATTAGTAGAACTCTGAGGGAGTCTAATAGTATTCGGGATAGTTGTTTAATTGCACTGCAAAATAATCAGACTGAGCTTGAGACGTACAAGACCTTAAATGACCGTACAGTTGACTATGTCAAACTTGAAAATAAGTTAAATGAAACTCTAGGCCTATTAGCTCAAAAAGAAATTGTCATAAAAGAAGGTTTAAAACTTAAAGCCTGTGAAATTTCAATTGTCAAAGAGATACACAATGAGTTAGTCAAACAGAGTCTTATAACAAGTCACATTACGAAGGTCTTGTCAAAGAGAAAACAAAGGTAATAACGGATTTGAAACTTAAGGAAGAAAAAGATATTGACAAAATGATTTCAATGGAAAAGCAATTAAAGTTTTTGAATGAAATTGTTTACAAAAGGAATAAGTGAATTCAAACCATTCATATGTTAGCTCCTAAAGGCCCAACATTTAATGGTAGACCAACATTTGCAAATCCAGTGTACCTCAAAAAGGCTCAATCTGAAAATCCATGTTTGTATGAGATCCCATATGACCAATCTGATCCTGCAAACAGACTCGTCTCCGATAGGGAAGAGACTCTGACTCTTGAAAAAAAAAGTCGATTAAAATTGAATAAAGACTTAGTGAGACCTTATGACTACACAAAGCTAAATAGTCTTTATGAAATTTTCAAACCAGTAACACATGAATATCATGAACAGTTGGCACATGCAAATGAGGTAAGAAAGAAAATGAGAAGAAAATCTTTTGTGAAATCTAAACCAAATTTTTTTAAAAACATAGGTTTCTTACCTGTTTCAAAATCAATAAGTAAAAGTAGAGAAGTGATGACATCAAATAACGTCTATTTTATAGCATCATTTATAAAATGTAATTAACCCATTTTATATAATTATTGCAAAGAATTGTTATTTAATCGTTTATATTTGAGAATTGCAGTAATTACAGAGTACTTGGTGAATATTAGCAAAATGTGCGCATTTTGGAGCTTAAACGAAGATATTATGAAGATTAATGATCCTCACTACCAATACGCCGTATCCATCAAGGAAGATACGGCGTATCCGTGCCTGCACTCACCAAAGACCACAAAGGAAACAAGCCTAATACGCCGTATCCAGAGAAGACCAATACGCCGTATTGGATATATGGCATGTGAATATTTTGGAAGATATCAAACGTGGTCCCTACTCCAAGAAACCCCAATACGTCGTATCCAACCCTTTGGATACGCCGTATCGAACCGACTTCCAGACAGTATAAATACAGAACTCAAAAATGAGTTTTAAGGGTGCTAAATCATATTCTCGACACCTAAACCACAAAAGTCAATTTTTAGAAGAGAAAAAGAGCAGAAGAGGTCTTGTAACGCATTCCAATCCATAGAAGACAACATGTAATTTCTTATACTTTTGTAATCGTTCAGCTTTTGGTATCATTCGTTAACTCGATTAGTTTACCTTGGCTAAAACAATTACTCTTGTATTAATTATGATGTTTGAAGGCTAATACCTTCGGGTATTAGCCATTATTATGAAGATCTGAATGTTTGGTTTTGTTTATATCTCGATTGCTTAGTTTATCGTTGTATGCTTGTTTATGTTTATCAATTCATACTTGTTTACGTGCTTTTGTATGTGACCTATCATTCAACTAGATCTAGTGATACGGACCAAGTAATCTAGATGATGGGATAACTCTCTATATAGTAATTTATACATCTAGAATCATATGATCACAAGTATTGTCCTTCTAAAATCATGCTAAGGATACGCTTCTGGCTTAACTAGTTAACGGAAATTGCCTTTGGTTTATTGAACATGTTGACTAGTAGGTGAGTCTAGATAATTCAATAAGTAATGTTCTAATTCCATTAGATATTTGGACAAGTGGACTACTAGAGTATAAATTTCCATTAATCAGTAAGTGGGTAAAGTCTCTATGAGCTAGGGTTTAACGGGATCACCATTGCTTTAATCCCTAAGATTATAATCAAGTAATAAGGATGCTTTATGCGGATGCTTTAATTGTGACAGAATTAATGTGTCTAGGTCTTAGGATGAAGTTCTGCCTAAGTCTAAGAATGATATGCCTCTTCGAGATAAGTAATCATTGCACTAAATAAACAAACCAACTTCTAATCAAATTAATGATGGCTAATACAGTTTTCTATCATAAGGCTCGGCCACTCTTTTATCTTCTGTTAATTTGCTTGCGTGGGTTAAAGTGTCTTGAATTGATTGTATTCACCAAACAAACCCGTGCTAGTCTCTCAAGGTGAAACCCCCCTTTTACCTGTTAGAATTAAGATTAGAACTAACATAGGATTAGCATAGGTTTGACTTAGATTAGAATTAACATAGGTTAGTAAACCAAAATATAAATAAATTGAGATATGTAACCTCGCTTCAAGTGTCTGACACCCTACTTACCACGAATCTACCACCGACCGGGTATACTGCCCGTTAAAGTGTTGTTTTTGGTTAAGTCATCAAAATATAAATTTAAAACTTGAATCATAAAAATATACACCATACAACGACACATCACTAAGCCCATGGCTGGCCATATCTAGATGTATTTATACCCTCGCCACACATGGAGAGGGTGTGGGTTGTTCATTTTCTCACATAGTTAATATAATTGTTCTTTCTTTGTTTCTCTAACCACCTCTTTCTCTCTCTAAAACCCTAAACGAATCCATCCTCTATATGCGTTAAGATATTCTACAATTGGTATCAAGAGCCATGGGGTGTTTGTGAAGGTTTTGTGTGCGTTTGTTACTCACTTTACTCATGTGTGTTGGTTCAAACTATCAAAAGGTTTTCATCTTTAGAGGGTTTAAAAACCATAAAGCTTTAAACTTTCTTTTTTATTTATCTTAGTTTAGGCTAGAAGTACAAGAAAATCTTTGAAAAACCATAAAATTCTTCATCTTTTTGAGTCTTTTTGGTTAGAAAAAGGGTTTTGTACCAAGAATCTTGATTTCAAAATTTTCGTGTAAAAAACGTTAAAGTTTGTGTTTTTAAGGTTCTAATAGTCTTAGATAGGTAAGAAGTACAAGAAAAATAAGGTAAAACGTCAAAAAGTGAGTCTTTTTGTGATTTTTGAGTTTTGAGTTTCGTAGATAGTTTGGGCGAATTATACATGAAGGCGAAGTATACGTAGTTCCAAAGGAAAAGTATACGTAGTTCCAAAGGCGAGTTATACGTTTTCTCTACAGGCGAACTATACGTAGTTTCAAGGGCGAGTTATACGTTTTTTCTCTTAAGGCAAATTATACGTATCTTTGTCAAATACGATTTATACGTATTCTTGTTAAGGCGAGTTATACGTGATTTTACTCTGGCGATTTATACATACTTTGTCAAAGGTGATTTATACGCGTTCCTTTCTTAAGGCGATTTATACATCATTATATTAGGCGATTTATACCTCATCTCTAAAGGCGATTTATACATTGGTCTTTAGGCGATTTATACATAATTTCCTTGGGTGATTTATACGATTTACTTGGGAGAACTATACGCTTTCATTAGGTGAATTATATGGTTGTTCTTTGATTTGTAAAATCCCGTGTATTCCACTGTACGATCATCTTTTATCTTATCACATTAAAATGAATTCAATTATTCTACTTGGACAAAAGAATACTCTTCGGTGCTAACAATCTTCCACCTATGTTGGACAAGGACCTGTATGATTCTTGGAAAAGTAGAATGAAATTATACATGCAAAACAGAGAGCACGGAAGAATGATACTTGAATCAATTGAACACGGTCCACTTATTTGGCCTACTATTGAAGAGAATGGGGTGACCAGAACAAAGAAATATGCTGAATTATCTACTGCTGAGAAAATTCAAGTTGATTGTGATATGAAGGCAACCAATATCATTCTTCAAGGTCTACCAACTGATATCTATTCACTTGTTAATCATCACAGAGTTGCCAAGGATTTAGGAGAGAGAGTTTAATTACTAATGCAAGGTACCTCTTTGACTAATTAGGAAAGAGAGTGTAAACTGTATGATGCATTTGATAAGTTTACTCACATCAAGGGGGAATAACTTCATAAGTATTACTTGAGATTCACTCAGCTGATTAATGACATGAACATTTACAACATGAAAATGGAGCAATTTCAAGTTAATACCAAGTTCTTAAACAGTTTGCCACCTGAATAGAGTAAGTTTGTGACTGATGTCAAGCTTGTAAAAGATTTGCATACTACCAACTTTGATCAGCTTCATGCATATCTTGAAGAACACGAACTCCATGCAAATGAAGTCCATCTTATGTGTGAACGCAATCAAGATCCACTTGCACTAGTTGCTAATCATCAGATGACACCACCTCACTTCAATACCTATCAGTCTTCATACAACAATCCTCAGCTTCAACAACAATTTCCACCATCTAAATATGGATCAATTCATCTCACTCAACATTACTCATCTACTTATCCATCATAACCTCAATTCAATCATTCATCTGTTCCACCATCATATCCATATCAGTCTCAAATGAATCATCAAACCTCATCTGTTCCATAAATTGCTTATCAATTACCTTAAGTTTCTACACAACCTATGATCGAGTCACCTCTTGTGGACTCAGGTCTTGCTGTTCCGGTATTCTCTCCAAGAGATAATCCAATTGCTTGTCTCAACAAGGTAATGGCTTTTCTAACAGCTGTAGCTTCCTCAAGGTTCCCCTCAACAAATAATCAACTTAGAACTTTAATAAACTTTCCTTTATTTGAAGTCGGGTTATGAACTGATATGCACATAAGCCCATAAAGAAAATTAGAAATGACATGTTTTGAAATGTTTGAACTCTTGCTCGAACTTCATTTACACACCCGTGACAATATTAATCGTCATTTCTTGGTATGTAAATGTTATTGATTCCAAGAGACATGTCGAGAGGATTCTTTTTGGAATTTTTTTTTTATTTTTTGATTTTGTATTTTATGCTTTGAAATTTTAAATTTTTGTAAATTTGGTTTTATAGGTTTTATATTTTTGTATTTTTTTTTCCAAAAATATTTACAGATAGATGTATGATGACATATCAAGCAGTTTCATTTGCCAGAACCTCCAGTTCTGCTGGAGTCAAACATCTCATACCAATTCGTCTGACAAGATACTCAAACCGATCTTGAGGAAATGCTTTCATAAACATATCAGCTAATTGGTATTCAGTTCTAACAAAGTACAATTCAATTATACCACATTTAACATGTTCCTTGATAAAGTGGTAATGGACATGGATGTGCTTGGTACGAGAATACTACACGAGGTTGCATGATATTGCTATGGCTGACCGAGAGTCGCAATACAATGATATTTTGTTGTAGTTGAAGCCATAATCCTTAAGTTGTGTCCTCATCCACATTACTTAAGCACAACTCGCAGATAACGCCACGTACTCTGCTTCTGTTGAAGACATTGCACTACAGTCTTGTTTCTTTGACATCCAACTAACTAACTTTTCACCTAGGAATTGTATTCCTCCAGATGTGCTTTTGCGTGTATCAATACAACATGCGTGGTCGGTGTCTAAAAAAGCAGTTAGTTCAATACCAGAATCCTTTGGATACCAGAGACCCATATTAGTGGTTCCCTTTAAGTACCGAAAGATCCTTTTAACCTATTTGAGGTGCTTTTCTGTTGGTCTTGCTTGATATTGATTGGCACATACGATACTTCATCAACAATATCTGGTCTAGCAAGTCAAATACATATGACCCGATGATACCTACGGATATCGTTATATGGTCTGTGGAAAACTAGAAATGTGGTGTGTTGAATAATTACCGCTTTTTTAATTTAAGGTTTTAATATGGTTTTTGTTTAAAAAATACTAGATTCGAACTTTATAATAATTCAACACTTGCAGCAATATAAACAATATACTTATCTAAAACAAATAATAAAAAGTAATGAGAAAATAATGCGAAGACAAGAGATGAAGAGTAAGAACAATTCAAACCACAACGCGAGGATTTAATAGTGGTTCTTGTACGAGGCAGCCTCTCGCCATAACCTACTCCCCGAGCACCAACTCGAGAGTTATCATCGATCTAATCAACAAGGCTCCCTTATGGGCGAGAAAACCGTACACAACTTGTCATACACCGATTTACCACACAAACTAAATGTCTAGTTCTAAATCTGAAGCTAGAACCAACTATCACTACACGACTTCCACTACTTGCTCAGCACTTCACAATCTTTGCACGACTTCTTCATAACTTCAAGACTTTCTTCACAACATCAAGACTTCACTTCACCACACTACTTTATATCCACAACTATCTAACACTACTTGGTAATATCACCACGATCCAAACTAATCTTATAAAGAAGTGCTCCAAGACTCGCTTACTACAACGACGCAAATACAAGATATTCAATGGATTTACAAATAATGTGAAATAAATTCAACAAGGTGGTTTTTTTTGCAATACACAACTAAGGGTTAAATCCTTGTTTCACTTGATGGATGGAAGAATCCTTCTCTTTCACTTGAGGAATTAGAGCTATGGATCACTTGAAACAAACTTTATGGATTAACTAATCAAAGGATTTTAGAGAGAATCTATGAGTAGGCTGATTTGAGCAGAAAGAATGAGTGGTCAAAAGGTGAGACAATAGTGGGAAAAATACTAGTAATTATAGGACAAACTGGATGAGAGTGATTGGTGTAAGTTTCAACACACTTAAAATAATATGATATAGAATAAAATAAAATCAAAGATAAATTTTAGAAAATTACCAATTCACCCTTGTGGAAAAAATTCACAACTAAAAGATAAATATTTAATACTTAAGTTTTTTCGGAGTTGATCTCCGCGGTCGTTATCCTAAAGATTTGAGAAATTGAAACCTATCGTTATGATATTGGAAAGTTTGAATTTTTATGGTTTTGAAGATTATATATATAATATATAATACGTATATTTAACCGGGAAGTATGATCACCCGGGTCGTTTCCCCAACGACTTGTGAAATTGAAACCATGTTTTAGCTCGGATTGTGATTTGAATAAGAGACAAAATTTGATTTGATTAACTACTAATAATACTTAAAATCAACAAAAAACTAAAAATTAAGCATAGAAGCAAATAGTTGGAAATCAAAATATAACTAAAAACGCGAAACGGGATACTAAAACTAAGGCCAAAAACCTAAATTCTACAAAATTAAACCTAATTTTTATTTTTCTTTTAAAATGTATTCTAATTGACTAAAAATGAAGTTTAAAAAAAACTAGAACGAAAACGGAGTTAAAACGAGCGTTAAAGATTGAAAACCGAGAACGGGAACGAAACCCGTTCTTTAAAAAGTGAATTTTTGCAAATTAAACCCTACGAAAGTGAAACTAATTTTCCTACAAACTTTATAATAAAAGAAAATTTTATAAAAAAGATTTTTATTTTTCTGATTAATTTTCTATTTTTTATGATTTTTTAAAGTTTTTAAAGAAAATAAAAGATTAAAAATACTAAACTTATAGTAAAAATTCTAGGAAAAATACAAAAAATAGCTTATGCTATATGAATCCTAGGAAAAATAAGCCACGAAATAAGCTTGACAACTTATTTGGCTTATAAGGCCAAAATGAGTATAAGAGTTTAATGAAAGGAAAAGGTAACGGATGAGCTAATGTAGCAAAGTGTTAAGACGTATGGTTGTTGAGTGTGAGGTCGTGGGTTCGAGGTTGGCAGACACCACTTTTTGCTATTTTTTATTTTTTTGAAAATTTTAAAAACCAAAAGCTAAAAACTAAAGATTATAAGTTTTTAAACAACTTTAATAAAGACTATACTAGCTTAAACTCAAAATTAAGCTCAAAAAGAGCTTGTGAAGTTCTGATTTCAGAAAGTGAGCTTTTGAACTCACTTTTGCTTGATTTAACTAAAAGCTTTGCACAAGCTTAAATATAAGCTTAAATTTCAAAACAAAAGCTGTTCCTGGAAGCTTATGATGAGCTTAAACTAATCCTAATAAGCTAGTTTAACTGAGAACACTATAAGCCATCTAGAATTTAAGATCTAAAGAGCAAATTCAGAACTAAACTCTAAAAGCTCAAAATTAAGCTAAGCTCAAATGCACAATAAGCTAAGACATGAACTAAGCTTATGAGAACTTAACAAATAACTAATAAGCTATAAGTTTAAACAAGAAAATCAGATACTACAACTTAAAATTTTAAAATTAGAAGCTAAATTCTAATACTACTGTTTTTGGCTTTTTGGAATTTTTTAAAGAAAAAGCTAAATCAGACTTAACTCTAACTTAAGAAAGCTTAATTCTAATCTAAACTACTCTACTAAGCTAATTAAAAGAGATTTGACAACTTAAACTTATTAATAAAAGCTAAATAAGCCCAACAGTACTAACTTAGAAGTTAGTACTGTTAGCTTAGTATCAAACAGTCCCTGAGGGGGACTTTAGGCTTCTTTTTAATTAAGCTAGAGGATCCTTATGGACTCCTAGCTTATAAAACCTTTTTTATTACCTGGAAAATTACTTAAAACAACTTTTAAAAAACATTTTGAAAATCAATTAAGCTGAGAAAAAGCTAGAAGAAAAACAGACAGTAGTAACTAAGGTCACTACTGCTAGTGCAAATGGCAAAGCCACAAACACAAATGTGCAGGTTTCTCTAAGGGAAAACTTGCACTTCACACTCTATTTGAGTGTGTTTGAACACAATTCACACACAAACAAGCCCAATGAGCTTGGATCAAAATTTTAAGCAAACTAAGAAAAGTAAAATCTCCCCTGGTGCAGGAGCATAAAGAATAAACCTTAAAATGCTTAAAAGCTTAAACTAATTATCCAAACCTTCTTAAATCCTTATCATATTTGATAATCAAACTGTCCTAAATGAATTTACCAAAACTTTTGACTTTTGAGGGTCAAACAAGCTTTTTCCAAACACCCCTTTAGACTATGACAGATTTTATTAAACTTAGAAATTTGAAATCTAGTGAACACATCCTAATTACCAGATTACTAACAGCTTAAAACAACCTTAATAAACATGATCTAACAACTAGATAAGCTAAAATCAAGGTTTAATGACTATGCTAACTAATTTTTAGGTTTTTTAAGGTTTTTAAGACAGATTATGAAATACTATTATCTACAACTTATAAGCTAAAGACAGATTGAGATTTATAACTAATAAGCACAAATAAAGACCAATAAGCATAATTAAGCAACTAAATTAAGCTAATAAGCAGATCTATACTAATAAACTACTATTAAGCTAAATATTGAAAAACAAGGAAAGTAAAGGAGAACTTACTTGAAGCTTTAGCTAAACAAAAGCTATTAGGCTCTTTAGAGCTTATCTACTAATAAGCCAGTAATTGTCCATGAGAACCCTTCCATAATTGGTTCTCCTTCCAAAAGCTCATAAGTCTAAATTAGTTAAGGTGATTTAACTGATTTTATGATTTAAGTTTAATTAAGGCTTGTTTAAGCTCAATCTAAGCTTATAGACTTAGAGAGCTTATGAAGAGCTTATAAAACAGTAACATGACATTTGAATTTATAAAAGCTTTTAAGTAAAAACAGTTTATATAAAAGAGAACTATGATTTCATTAATTGAAAAGGAGATTACAGTACTTTTGAAAGGGAAATTACAATAATCTAAAAACGGATTTAAATAATATAAGCTACTACAAAAGTTACCTAAATTAAGCTAAAACTTAAAAACTACTAATAATAAAAGCTACTCAAAAACTAGATATCGTGTGTGTGTGTGATAGTGAGGTCCTTTTATAGTTGTTGAGAGAAGATTCTAGGCCCTTGCTTGCATCACTAATCTCTGCCATTCATTTCTTCAATCATTGGATCAATGATCTCATCTGTTGGATCAAGTGTGGACAATCAAGGATTGCCAAGCTGTCATTCTTGATGTGATAGCTTGTGCTACTTCTCTGAGTGATCCAAGAGTAAAACCCACCTCTCCTTGTGCTTTCTTCCATAGCCACGTGGCTTTGATGCTTTTGTGATCAATTAGAGCCCTTGATTTGACATAATAACCCTGCCATTGTGTAAACGAGCTCTTGAATTGTTTTCCGTACCCTTCAATTTGGAAAATCCCTTTGATTTGACAGCGGGGTAAATAAGGTAGGGGATGATGAACAGTAACACCCCTTTGGCGCTCTTTTATAACTGAAACGGGTAAACTCAATTTAAACTTTGGGCTTTTGGAAAATTTAGTCCTTGTGGTTGGTTTATAAAAGAGTAAGGTAAAAAGGACTTTCGGAAATGGCAACAATGGCCCTGGGAGTTTATTAAAAAGGGAAATGGGCTAGGGTATTGGGCTTT
>BQNB010129309.1:0-19137 GCA_026074375.1 Tanacetum coccineum
CCTAAAACGGGCACGAAAAACGAGGGCTAAAAACCTAAATTTTGCAAATTAAACCCTAAAACAAATTTAAAAGCTAAATTAGATTCTAAATGACAAATAATGAAGTTAAAAAAAAACTAGACTAAAATCGGAGGTCGTTTGACCCAAAAACGAGTCATGACAAGAACGGGGACGAATCCCGTTCTTTAGAAAATGAATTTTTGAAAAATTAATCCTATAGAAACTTTTATATTTTTCCTACAAAATATATGAAAAAAGAAAATTTTAGAAAAAAGATTTATATTTTTCTGATTAATATTTTATTTTTCATGATTTTTTAAAGTTTTTAAAGAAAATAAATTATAAAAAATACTAAAAGTTTTTAAAAAAATCTGAAAAATTTACACAAAATAGCTAAAAGGTTAAGGGTCCTAAGAAAAATAAGCCGGGGAACCCAGCTTATCAAATAAGCCAAGAAATAAGCTTTATCAGCTTATTAAGCTTATGGGCAAAAACACCCTTATATACCAAAGCACCCAAGGGTCTAACAGAAAAGACCCAAGGGCGCAGCGGTAGAGTGTGTTGAGTTTATAAAGGGTTGAGGGCTTGAGGTCCCGGGTTCGAGTCTTGCTCACCCGGGTCCTTGGCCTTCCCCCTTTTTTTTGAAAAACTTATAAAATGAAAAAGCTAGAATAAAAGAAAATAAGCAACTTTAAAACTTGGAATTTTTTTTGAAAAGCTATAATAAGCCCGAAAATAAGCTAAAAAGCCAACAGTGGCTTATAAACACAAAAGGGCTATTTGGCTCTTTTTTTTTGAAACCTAATAAGCCAAGTAAGGCTTAAATAAGCTCACACACATTTCAAACAATGCTTACTAAGCATGGTTAAGCAAAATTAGACTAAAAACAAGGGCCAAATAAGCTGGAAAAGCTAGAAAACTAAATTAAGCTTAAAAACACTTCACTAACTACACCTAAGCTTAAATAAGCTCAAATTAAGCTAAGATAAGCTAAGCTAAGGCTAAACTACACTAATAAGCATTCCTAAACATGAGTAAGCTAAAAAGACAGGAAAATAAGCTAAATAAGCTAAGTTACACAAAATGGGTCAAAACAGACAGCAATTCAGTCCCTGGGTGGCTTTTTGAGTGTAAAAATAAGTCACTTAAAGTGACTTTGGGGCTTAATGGCTTATGCCATTGAAAAGAGTGGCCAAAAATCTATTTAGAAAAGCTTTTAAAAAGTATTTTAAAACAAGAATAAGCCCTTAAATAAGCTTGTGAAAAGCTGGCTTATGCTTAGTGTATGCTGAGTAAATCAGCATATACTAAGTATAAGGAGCTTTTTCAATCTTAAAAATAAGTGCTTAATTGGAACTGTACAAGCTTATGGCTTGTACTTTTGAAAACTAGGATCTAAGAGCTTTTCAAAAATGCTTTTTGAAAGGATTTTGAGAAACAAATAAGCTTTGAAAAAGCTTATTAAAGGGCTGTTTTGTCTGTTTTTACACTTAGCACAAAATAGGACAGGTTTGAAAATAAGCTCTAAAAAACTCAAAATAAGCTAAATTTCTTAAAAAGCTATCTAAACTAACTTAACATACCTAATGCAATAAGAAATAAGCAAAGCAATAAGCCACAAGCTCAAATAAGCTAATTGAGCTTTTGAGCTCAAGGCTATTTGAAAAACAGCCAAAGGCCAATTCTTAGCTTAAAAATAAGCTACCTAGAAGGTGTTTTAAGGGTTGGGCTTTTGGGGGCTTATTAAAGAGCTTATAAGCTTTCTAAAAATGTAGAAAGCTTAAGCTTTCTAGCTTAAATAGGCCAAGAAAAAGGGGTGCCAATTGGCTGTTTTGCACCAGGGCAGAAACAAAACCAAACAGCCCTTAAAGGCACTTTGGAACTTATTTTTAAGCTAGCTAAGGAAAACTAAAGGTGAGAATAAATTGAGACAGATAAAATACATCCTACAAAGAGCTTATGAACTGAAAATCATAACCTAGATCATACCTTAGCTGATCTAATTTTTAAGTTAAAAAAAAGCTTTTTACTTTTGGAAATGAGTTAAAATTCTATGACAGATTGACCTAAACACAATGGACAAGAGCACAACTAGCAAAGTATGCTTCTACTGCATTACACAATCAAAACACACAAGAAAACAACAACAACAAGCATTTAAATAAGAACAAACTACATAAGCTTGCTTATGAGGTAAAATCTTAACAGATTTTAACCATAGGTACATGACAATAGAAAATTTAATTTTTATACTTTGCACACTTATCAGACAAATTATAACTACTTAATTTAGCTAATTGAACTGAACTTAGTGACCTCAACCCATTGCATAACGCACTTGACCACATTAGACCCTTGATGCCAAACACTCCCTTAAGGATTAGATTCTAAAACAAATTTCATTTAGAATCTCACACTTTTTATAACAGATCTAAACTAAAAAAATTTTATCAAAGTTAACAATCTAATATTAATTAATTAGCACTAAAAAGTAAAAAAAAGCAAGTAAGATAAGCATTTTTAATAAGCAAATAGTGATTTTGACCCAATTTAGCTACTAACCCAAACACCCCTTTAAAACTATAAACTGAATTTAACACCATCTTAGGATGAAATAGGTTACAACAGATATAGCAATGGGTAAGTAGAAATCAAATAAGCAAATACAAACAGAAATTAAGCACTATAAGTACTACAATAAGCTATGAACAGTAGATATGCAGAAGATGGGAAAATTAAAACTTACTAAGGTCCCGAGCTTTTATCAAGAGTTTAATAACCAAATCAGCTTGTACACTACCCTATGGCTTACCAATAAGCTTTAAACCCAATAAGCCATCCATTTTAGCTTATCATCCAAAACAAGCTGAGGAATTTTTGTGATATTTTTTTATTTATTATGAACAAAGGTAAAATGCAATTCAAAACTCAGGAATGTAACTGAAAACTTTACTTTTATTCAAACTTGGGAACTTGATACAAAGCTTATGAATAAGCTGAGACTGAATAAGTAAAAGAAACAAGGGATAACTTGAAAATGGAAATTGCACTTAAATTCAAAACTTGAAAAATTACATTTAAACATAAAAAAACTAACTCTTTATTCTCTGTCTTCTCTTCCTCTTTTATAGGCAGCTTGTCTCCAACTTTATGTTAGTTGTGTTTCTTTGTTGAGAGGAAATCATAACTTCAATCCTAGCCTTCAATATCAATTTGTGCTTCTTTTGTAGTGATCACAACCCTTGAATTTGACATTGAGAAACGTGGGATTGCCAACATGGCATTGCTCATTAAAAGGGTTGATAGTGGAGAGGAGGGGGTGGTTTTATCCCATGGAGCTTTAGGGTTTTGGAGGGTAAAAGGGAGGTTGAGTGTTTTAGGGAAGAGGGGAAGGTATCCCGTGAGTTGTAGTGGGAGTTTGAGTCTTGGCGGGAAAATAGGTTAGGGTTAGGGTTCCTCAGTTTGATTTTGGGGAAGAGGGTAAAGTTTGGGGGATGTGCAGGTTTGGTCCCTCAACTCATAAGTGTGTATTGCAAATTTAGTCCCTGTGGTGATACAAGGTTGAGGGTTTGGCAGAAATGCCCCCTCAACCTTATAACTCTCATTGCAAAAATAGTCCATGTGGTAAAACAAGTTTGGGACATTGGCAGGAATGCCCCCTCACTTGTTATTTCAAGTAAATTGCAAAATCAGCCCTTGTCTTTAATCTTTAATAATATAACTTTGGGGAATTGGCAATTTCAGTCCCTCAAGTTATATTTCTTCTGCTTTTGACTTCCTTATGACTTTGACTTTGTCGGGGTTGATTTTGACTTTGTCGGGGTTGACTTTTCTGATGACTTTTTGACATGATTGACTTTTGGCTTCGATTTGGCTTTGCCTTCACATACTTTTCCATTCCGTGCTTAATTTTGTCGTTTTTGGCTTTGTTTTTCGCCCTTTTGTTTGATATCCGTTTCCTGCACACTACAAATGCAAAACAAACATATATTTGGCAGTTTTGTCTGTTTTTGGTCATTTAAGTCCGTTTTTAATGGAAAAAGGTATGTGTAATTAAGCACATACCAGTTAATTACATGGGATGAATAATGCTATAAAATAAACGTTAATTGATGTCATCAAACATTTGTCCACAACTTAAGCTATATCACAACAACTGGGTTTGCATCTAAACATACGAGCTCACCAACTTTATGGGGACCTTTCGAGTATCATTTTCAGGTTTGATCAACAGTTATTATCATTTGGAGGTATTGAAAATCAAAGACCTACACTACCAAGATGATTTCCAAAGGACACGAGTTTTTGTTGCTAAGAATTTTAGATCAACAGTGTGAACATAAATTTCATGTAAATCTTGTATGGTATAATCTTGTATCTTGTGCGATGTAATCATAACGCCGCATTCATGTTTCCGCCATAGCATGGTGTGACAGATTGGTATTCAGAGCTAAGGTTATAGAGAATGCCCGTTTATCTAAAATAAAAATGCAACTATAACCAAACTAAAGTTTTAGTAAAACCTCGAACATGATAAGAGTGGACTAGCCCGATCATTCCATAGTTTTTCCTAAATTATGCATTGCCTGATCAGCTATGCCTAATTTATGAAGGATCATGAAACAATGAGGGTAGTTCCTTAAGTTATGTTAGAGGGGGGGGGACATAAAATTCTAAGATCACCTGAAAATGACATGGCCATGAACGTACATGTTGCATACATGTTCTTTCACTTTATACACTTACATGAAATTCATCATGATTGCTAAGACCTGAATCATCATTGATTGCCTATTGACTTGTATGTTGCCTTAATTGCATTACATGTTGCCTTGCATGTTGTCATATTCCTATTATCTGACCACTATCGCCCATGCTTATCTTGCACATTTGTCTTGCAAGTTTTACATGTGGCCTTACTACTATATGATCTCTATCGCTTATTCTTGGCTAACATGCTTGCCTTGCAATGCTCTATATGTCGCCATACATACTTATACTTTGCTGCTGCTTACTTATACAAGCAGGTCTACGCTAGTAACTTCTATTTTGATTACTATACTAAACAATATTTCGGATACGTCCCAACATTGAGTTGTCGGACGGCCAACGTTGAATACATTATTTAGGATATGTTATCTTGGTTATACTATTTAGGATGCACTATTTTGAGAACACTATTTCGAAATACTTTCTTTATATACTAATTTGGGTACACAACTACTCAGTTGTTGCCCTATGCTATAACGTCACGATTGTCACATGCCCTATCTCCCCCCACACTACTCACTTTGTTAGAAACTTTGAATACACCACATTCCAAGCCAATGAATTGGATTTCATTCATAGTCGCAATCAAAGGTCCTATCATATAAATTAGGTTTTAGAGACTACAAATAGGACAATAGGATTTATAAGAAAGTGATACCCTCCGGATGAGTTCTTCACGCCAGCCGTAGTAACAGTACCCGCCCTAGTGTTTGTGTTACAGAGAAGGTACCAATATGGACGACCCAAGGTCGTTCGGTCAAAATTCTATACAATTAAACCCTTTTCTTACAAACTTTACGAAGTACAAAATTTGAGATTTCTATGGTTGATAGTTTTAAAATATAAACTATTTCAAACACATGTTTAAACGTCAATTTTCTTGGAAGTAAAAAATTCGGACCATATACGAAAAATCGCTTAGTCGATACACGAATTTTTACAGACATATTTTCACATGACTATGATTAACGAAAACTTCAAACAATATTGCTCCAAACTACATTTATGGTCAAAATTTCATAAGGGTTTACTCAAATAAACGTCGTTAACAAAATATTTTTTTTAAATCATGCTTTCGAGAAGGGACATGCACTACGTCTACGCCCTATTCGACCATTAGAAACGAACTGAACATCTCTGATTATCAATAAAAACTTTCAAACGTTCCAAGTCACTGACACCAAAATTTTGCCCTTAGGAAACATTGATTCATAGATCAACATCTTTAAATTCTAATATACCCGACTACACGTTCCTCCTTGATGTTCATACATCAGGGGCTGTTTTCTGAAGTTCTTTTTATAGCAACTATAAGATCATTAGAAATGATCATCCTCATTGTTCAAACTCTAATTGGTCCTACCCTTCCTTTTGGTATACAATGTCAACAACTACGCTTACTCTTCCTAGACGATAAGGATGCCACCGTCGTGACCCTCTGTTAACCACACTCATGCTACTTGACTTAATATGAGAACCTTCTTACGAAACATCTACATGAGACCCTTGTGATCTGTACGAATAAGAAACTGTGCACCATACAAATATCATCTCTAAAATTTCAATTTAAGACTATGACTACCAACCCTATACTACGAATTTGATGCTTCTTCGCATTTTCTTTGATTTCCTTGAAACAACCTTTGTTACATTGAGGAGTCTTCATTCTTACTTCTACGATCTTCGTATACGACGATCATTCCTCCATTTAGAGATGCAACCCTAATAATCTTCCTACCTCATGTAATTCTTACCTCGATATTTGGTCAACGATTCCTTCTTCAAAGATTTCATCGGTAATAAATTCTAATTCCTTCGATTCACGATTTACACGACGATACGAAGAAGTCGCAAAACATCTTTTGGCACCAAATATCAAACGCGAACAGGTTCTACATGACGTTCTGTAACACGACGTCTCCTTCCCTATCGTCTTTATAAATTTCTCTCTAAATGACTCACTCGCCTCGACTGTATCCCTAACCTTCTTCGCTAACATCATCAATCTTAGTCGTAGATCCCCATTCGTTTGTTTTTAGCGAACCTAGAATTGAACAGACTTCTCAAAAGCCTTAATTTGTTATAACAACTTGGTGCTTAGCATAATTTCATGACAGTTCTTGTTTGATTGAGTTGTAGAGTTAAGTTAGGTTCAAAGTTGTTACTTAGCTTAAGGTCTATGACAACTTTTCTCAAGGACGGGCTAGCTTACCCTCGCCTATATAGCCGCCTGATGGTTACTTTAGACTGACGTTCCTCTTCAATTAGTAGGATATGCTTGGATAGAAATGTCATGATTTCAACATTTAGTAGTATTTGACCATAAGAAAGGAAAAATGGTTCATTCTAATGTAGCAGACTAGGTCATTACACTGGACTAGCAGTTTCGTTAGAAAAATTGTTCACCTTGACCTACGAACACACTCTGGATTTTAGTGGATAACATATGATGAACTCTAAATAAAACCTAACCAATGATGAACTAGTTATCACCCCATAGGAAGTCAGTTTGATGATTGATTTCACATTATGGAAGAACCAAACGAAAATCTCGTTAGGAAAGTTAAGCAACTTAGACGAGATAAGACTTTGATTTCAAACTTAGAGGGAACTCTAAGCAAGGACCCGAATCTACCTGGAAAGCAGGAGTAAGACATTGTAGACGTCACTACTGAACTACTTGAAACATCACACGGACATGACAAGAACTAGTTCACTATCGAACACCCGATCAAAATTTCGCATTTCAGGCTACCAGGAAAGCCGACGACTGATGACATCAAATAAAGTTACTTTTATAGCATCATTTATCCCATGTAAATAACCCATTTTGTATAATTCTTGCAAAGAATTGTTACTTAATCGTTTGTATTTGAGAATTGCTTTAATTATAGAGTACTTGGTGAAGATTAGCAAAAAGGCACGCATTCTGGAGCATAAACGAAGAAATCTGAAGACTACTGTTCTGACATCCTATACGCCGTATCCATCAAGGAAGATACAGCGTATCTATGCATGCACTTCACAAAAGACCACAAGGGAACAAGATGCAATACGCCGTATCCATAGAAGATCAATACGTCGTATTCAAGTTATGGTATTAAAATATTCAGGAAGATATCAAGCGTGGTCCCTACTCCAAGAAACCCCCAATACGCCATATTGAAGTCTTTCGATACGCCGTATTGACCTAATTCCAGACCTTTGATTGAGCATTTATTACACACTGTTAAAACAATATACTTAATAAGAATTAAAGGAAAATCACCAAGTATCCCTGGGACAATTCCACTCCCAAAGATATATATATAAAATACGTATAATAAAACCGGGCAAGTATGATCACCCGGGTCCGTTTCCCCATTGACTTCGTCATGGAAACCCTTGTTTTAAGTTTTGGATCCTGATTTGAATTAGAGAATAAGAGATATTTTTGGTTTAATTATACTACTAAAATTAAAGACACAATTAAACAACTAATTAACAAAATAAACTAATTACGAAAGTAAATAAAATGCGACATTTAAGAAAACAAATGCAATTTAAATCTTAAAAATGTAAACTAGATTCCTAAACCTAAATTAATGCTAAAGAAAATTTTAGGAAAAAGAAAAATATTTTTTAAAGGTTTTTTGGATTTTTTATGAATTAAAAAAAAACTATTTAATCTAAATTAAATTCTAAAAATAGAAATTAAATTGATGAAAATTAAGAAAAATACTTTTTAATCTAGTTTAATTCTAAATTACTTAAAAATAAGAGAAAAACATTTTTTTATTACTTTTTTCTATTTAAAAGATTTAAAACTAGAAATAAGATTAAAATTGAAAAAATTAAGATTAAAATATTTAAAAAGATAAAAATTACTTCTCAATAAAAATACCTAAGAAGTTTTAAAACTAAACTAATATTTTTGTGTTTTTTTATCAAACTTTTTCTAATTTTTTATGATTGTTTTGATTTTCGAAATTAATAAAGACTAAATTCGAAAATGATTTTTTAAAAATATTAAACTTAAGCTAAAAATTATGTAAAAATACTTTTTATAAGCAGAAAAAGTGCAGAAACTCGTTTTTATAAAAAGCCCCAAATTTAAACAATTAAATAAAAACTAATTTAACTAATTAAATTTGAAAACCTAATTATTTAATTAATAAAAACTCTTTTATAAAACTCAAACTAAAAACACCCCAACCCATGGGTCGGAAAGTGGCCAAACCCGAAAGTGGGGGGTAGGCGGGGTAACATTTTAGTTTAATAAAAAACACAAAGTTTTACTAAATGACAGATGTAGTCCCTGAACCAAGGGACTTAACAGACTTAACAAACAAACTAACTAGGACAAACGATGTAATAAACTAAGGACTAACGGTGTAACTAACAAGGACTAACTGTGTAAATTTTAAACTAACAGAAACTATTTAATATGCAAGACAGGCCCCTACAGCTCCTAACCCTTAACAAACAGCATCCCATTTGTTATATATTAAAACAGCTTATTAGCTTTTTTAAACAAGTTACAACTATCTCAGCTTATTTAAAATAAGGCTGTATAAGCTCACAGCTTATAAGCTCTTAGCACTTAGATTTCTACCTCTCAACTAAATGAACAAAGCAAAGCTAAATAACTTGACAGAATTTTAATCTACTCAATAAAATAAGCTTATTCAAACATTATCAAAACCAACAGCTTATATAAACTAGAAAGGGGTTTAAGGGGTTGTTTATGGGGGGGGGGGGGGGGGGGGGGGGGGGGGGGGGGGGGGGGGGGGGTTAGTTTAAAGCTTATAGGATTAGAAAAAAAAGATCAAAAGTTAAAAATATAATATGGTGTGAATTAATACCTTGGTTCGTCCACAAAAAAGGAACTGAACAGCTTCTTTGCTTGTGGCTTAATCCCACACAGCTCCAGATTCAAACAAACACAACCTAACTAGTCCCTAATTGGTTGAACCCTCAACTCTAACCCCTTGAACTTAGCTGCCATCCAATTTCACGAGTATCAAAGCCTTGATCGAATCAACAATAACACACAAACATATTTTTGTGACAGAAATTAATATGAGGAATAAATTTATACGAAATGAAACTTTTATTAAGACTGGAATAAAGTTCTTACAATACGAAATGAAATAAAATTGAAGTTACATAAAAAAAACTACTAACCACTTGAATCGTAAACAATTAAAAAAAATAACACTAAAAAAATAACTACTAACTATCTTTTTGAAGCTGGAATGATGGGGGATTTATACCCAAAGCCTTGAGCTTCTCGATCCTTCTTCTCTCTTTCATCTCAACCCTCCAATCTCTTCTCTCTCCTTGATCTCATAGGTAAGCCGTAGGATTAGATTGTATAATCCCGGATCGATGATGTGGCTTGGACGTGTGAATATACACGTCACATCCACCAATCAAACTTACTCCGTTTAGACCAGGTGGATTGAGTTTAGGTTAATATTGATTAGTAGACAGGTTGGTTTAAGGGTGGTGATAGTGACATTACCCTAAGTTAATTTAGAGTGGGAGTGGAGTGGTTAACTAATTAGGTTTAGTGTTTCATGAGTTTGTTCGTGTGTGTGAGTGTTGTTTAATCCAAATTGGGGGTAAAAATGAACACAGTAAATGTTAATAGGTGTATAAGTATCACCGGGTAGAGGTGGGTTAGGGTTCGGGTTTGGTGTGGGTAATCGGGTTGGGGCTTAGGCTGTGATTGGTTGATAGGTGGACCCATGGGTAGATTTGACCCGGCTATTTACCCGCGCCTTTTGATATCTTTGGGGTATTTACAATTCCGGCCCTTGTGTTTGGCTTAGCACTATTTCAAGATATAAGCAACTTCAATAAATTGCAAAGTTAGCCCTCGTGTTTATAAAACAATGGAGTTGGGGGTTTGGTAGACTGTGGTTTCTTGCAATTGACTGTAGAAGGCTGAGGCATGATTTCTCTGGCTTCGGCTTTGAGATCTTTAGCTTCTTGATCACTCATCCGTTCTCGTGTTCGTTCTTGACTGATTTCTTGCAATATTTGACATATCCATACCTGCACACATAAAACTCAGATACAAGCACATTTTTGCCATTTTTGATCCGTTTTTTGGTTTTATTGGGCCTTTTTTAAGCATAAATAGATTTTTGTATTCTACACTTATCAAAATCCCCAAACTAAACGATTGTGGGTGGTCCTCACGCAATATCACATGCTTTATAACCAAATACCTCAAAAATTCCCCAAACTAAACCTTTGAAAAGTAGCAAAGAGTTTTGTTTAAGAGATCACAAGTTATAAAACACCCGACTTCCCTTTTTCTAAGATTTTCTCTTTTTATGGATTTTCTTGATTATTAACTACCTAACTACAATTTATTTGTGTTGACATAATGTAATGTTTTCATTACCACATTGGTAACTTTTAGGATCATAGAACAAAAAGCACAATTAAGCGTCTAAAAGATAACTTCATCATCCCCGATTTTTCACTTTTCCCATGCCAAGCTTAAAAACAAGATCACCGTTAATTACAAGTCATGACACTAACACTACTCATAAATACTAATTGTGTACTTACTTTTCCTCCCACAAATCCTACTTTTGTATCTCAAGATTTTACTTAAGTCATATACCCGAAGGCTCTTTAAGACTTTTGTTTCGATATCTTATTAATTCAGATAATAAAGCGTGATGGTAAAGAACGCAATAATTAGCTCTTAGCCCTTTTCAAAAGATCAAATGCAATCAAGAATAAAGTCCACATCGAGGCGACCAAAATTTGGCTTTTATTAGGCTACTTAAGCAAAGCACCATTCATGTCATATACCCTAAGGCTCTTTAAGACAAGAATGGACCAATCTTATTTGCACCATATACCCTTAGGCTCTTTAAGGCACAAAATAAGACAAAAATTAAGCAACATTATTATTCCTCAGTCCTTTAGTAGGCTACAACATCGGCCACGCCTCCGACAAGATGCAGCAAACATATTTCGACTTCGGATTATATAAGTAAAAACCGGTGCCTTTTATCTCGAAGCCACATCGATAGCGAGTCGACAAGAGGTTATTCTACTTATTATGACACCGGACTCTACCTTATATGAAAACTCCAACATCGGCCACGCCTCCGACACGATGAAGTAATCTGGCAGAGATACTTATTTATTATATTTTTGTATTTTTATGCCAAATTAAGTATTCCTGATGTGTACTCATCCTAATCACAAAGGAACTAAAGAAAACTTCTATTAGCTAATTATTAACCAAAAAACCATACAACTCTATTTATTAAACATTTATATATAGAGGTGAAACAAACTAATGGGAGAAAAAGCCACAAGTAATACATATGAGCTTGAAAGAAAACCAACTATTCTACGTTTAATATCATGACTTATAAATAACACTATCATTTCTCGTTCTTCACAAAAGAAATTTTGCAAATACTTAGCCTTATAAAATCCAACTTGGCATATTTAAAATCTACTTGAGATTAGCACAAGCTTCATTTACTAACGATTCAAGTCTAGCATGTTTAAAGTCTATATGAGACTAGCACAAACTATCATCATTAATTGTTAAGGGAAAAAGCTAGAACTCTACACGTACGATCGGGTCAAAAATCACTTCTTATTCTTACCAGCGGAAAACCTACATTTTTGTCTTATTATTATTATTATTATTTTTTTTTTTTTTTTTTTTTTTTTTTAGATTAAAAATTTAAAATTTTTGCTATTTTTGTGAAATAACGGGTAACGGAGAAACACAATAAGCAAGCACATCAAATCGATAGATTCCGACCCCAAACTAAAAATAAAACAATGTCCTCGATGTTTAAAAGCGGGTTCCTACGAAAATCTAAGCCGTTTATTAAGTAACAAAGATAATTGCGTTTAACGTATAAGATAAAGGATTTGATCTCCCAAACTAATTTCAACAAAAAAAACAAAGGAGAGAAACTCGAGTTGCTTCGATTAGGCATCGAACACGGAGAGGATTCTTGAAATGTTGGGTTAATACCTGCCAAATCACACCAAAAACAACGAGAAACGAAGAGGAAGGGTCCCCTCAACACACAACACATTAGAGGTTTAGAAAAAAAATAGAAAGAAAAGGATAAGCAATGGGGTGAACTCCCACGAAGCGCGTGTTTTTGATTACCGAGTCGCAAGCCGACTCGTCCCTGAATCAGTTGTCCTTAGGGAAGCAATACTTAGAACAGAAACTGTTTAGAAAATGCCACTGCTCTTAGGAATGTGATATGCCAGGGCAAAATGTGTCTTCATTCTCAAGAGACAATTGAGGAAATGAAGTAAATCGGAAACAAGGTGGGTAAAATACTGTCATAAAATCATGAGATTTAGAAACACTCTTAAACTCTTTGATTATCACAAGACCCCTTGGTTCAAAACTTTCTTAAATATCACGGAGGTTCTGGTGGATGTTCGAGGAATTGACGGAGCATCTTGATGATCAAGGTAAGGGACTCATTAACTTCATCTTCAGAATCAGCATCATCAACACCAGGCGGAATTAAATCATCTGGAACAAGGAGAATATCAATCTCTTCTTGAGTGGGCTCACTATCTTCAACGGGGATAGGAGATATGGGAAGAGACATGTTAACTGAATTTTGATGAAAATTTCCCTGGGAAGTTGAAATTTCATGAAGCACTGTCATAAGACTAAGATATTCCTCAAATTCACGATCATTCCTCGCAGGAAGTGTTAAAGGTTCACCGGCGAACTCATGGTGAAGAGGATCACTCCTTGGAGAAAAAGTAATTGAAGATTCATTCTGTTCTGGCTCATGATCGGAAGTTACTTTGGAATCGAGATTATGGGAATCATCATCACTAAGTAGATTATCAAGAAAAGCTATGTCTCCTTCTGAATCGAAATATCCTTCCTCTAAGTTAGAAGATACTTCCATAGCTAGAAAATCATCGATCTCATCATTATCGTCTTCAGGAGAAAAACACTCATCCTTGTCGGATAGAGGAGTGTTGAGAAAGACTGGCTCATCGGAAACGTTGGAATTTTTAATCTCGACATCTTCTTGAAAATTCTCTTCATGCAAGTCCTTCTTAAGAGTTGAATCATCATTACCCGGTGGTAACGAATCAAGAGGAGCAAGTTCATCGGCGAACTTCACAAAATTATCACTAGTCTTCACCGGAGAAGAACTAGGAGAAGGATCATCAGAATGAGTAGTGGTACTGCCACTAAACGGATCATCTTTTGAAAAATCGATAACAGAAATGGCATGAACAAAATTCTTTTCCTTGTTTTTCTCAGATTTATCAGCATAGTAAACAAGTTCATCTTTTCCTACTCTTAAAGTCAATTTTTCCTCGTACAAATCAATGAGAGCTTTTGCGGTTCGAAGGAAGGGTCTTCCTAAAATAATAGGCACTCTCGGGTCGGGTTCAAAATTAACCACCACAAAATCCGCAAGAAAAGTGAAATCATCGACTCTAACTACAACATCCTCGGCTATGCCCAGCGGGTGAGAAATGGAACGGTTGGCAAGCTCGAGTGTCATACGAGTAGGAGTCAAAGCTTCAAGCTCAAGTTTCTTGTAGATAGAATAAGGTAAAAGATTAATGCTAGCTCCTGAATCGGCTAAAGCACTAGTCCTTTTGAGTTCTTGTAAAGCACATGGGATAAGAAATTTTCCCGGATCTTCGAGTTTCTCGGGAACTTTGTTCATGATGATAGCGGAACATTCAGCATTCACAGTTGTGATAGCGATCTCCTCAAGCTTCTCTTTGTTTCTTAGCAACGAGCTTAACCATTTGTTGAACTTTGGCATTTCGACAAGAGCATCTTTCAATCCAATCTCTAAACGAAGTTGTTTGAACATTTTCAAAAACCGGCTATATTGAGCACTTGGTTTATCGTGTTCTCTAACTTTCATCCTCTCAGGATATGGAAGTTTAGATGGGTATGAATTAGGATTAGGATCAAGATTAACGGTTTTCTTTGCTTTTGGTTTTGGAATTTCCATGAAAATGGAATCTTCTTCCCCCGGAGATGGGACATGTGCGGTATTTTCCAAATTTGGATTTTGCACTTTTTCCGTTGACGTCTCCGGGTTTTGTTCAGGTTCTTTTTGAGGTTTTGAAACATCGGGTGAAGGAACAAGAGGAATCGAAGGTTCTTCCAAAGTCTTACCGCTCCTTGTAGTGATAGCATTAATTTGCTGACGAGGATTAGTTACGGTTTGACTTGGAAGAGTTCCTGAATTTGAAGTAGAGGCTGAATTTTTGAAATTATCACAAAGACTTGTCAACAAACTTGTAACATTAGCCATTTGATTCTGCAATCCTTGATTTTGATTTTGCACATTCTTCAACACCGCATCGTTTGCCTTTACGTAGCTTTCAAAATCTGTTTTCAAAACACTATTTGTTGGAGGTTGGTAAGGTAAAACTTGATTGATTGGTGGTTGATTGGTTGGTGTTTGATATGGTGGAGCTTGATAAACTTGATTTTGGTTGTTTTGACGGTTTTGATTAAAGTTTCCTCCACGGTTTTGGTTGAAATTAGAATTGGTTCCTTGATAACGGTTTTGGTTGGTTTGGACATTTGGTTGATTGAAACCCGGTGGTCTCATTTGACTTGCCAAATTTGAAGGTTGGTTTCTTTGGAGAAAATTTCCAACGGCTGCGGTTTGTTGAAATTGTTGGATGTTGTCATGAAAAACGGGAAAATCGTTTCCACTTCGAGTTAACGGACAAAGGTTAAAATTGTGATTTGATCCACAAGTGACACAAACTTCCTCAACTGCTTTGACGGGTGCAGGAGTAACAACTAAAGCTTTCATTTCATTCAACATTTTGTTCATCTTGATAGTCATCTTATCCTCTAGAGAAGCGGCTATTTGTTGCATATCGAAAGAATTATTGGAAGGTGAAGAATTAGAAAGAGGAGCATCCGTACTCACTCTTGAATCATTAGCACGACTTCTTGAGTAACGAACTTTTGACTTGCTTTCGATAATCGCTAAACCTTCTTGAGGCATTTTGTCCAAGAAATTGCCACCTGCTGCAGAATCTAAGGCATCTTGATCGTTGAATTCAAAGAGTAGTAAAAGTATCGAGTTGGTTGGAGTCTGAAAAGCCATGAGGTGAGGAGACATTGACGAAGGAAGTCCTTTAAAACGTTCCCAACGCTTCATTAAAGGCTTCGTTTGGGTTTCTGGTAAAAAGTAATGATCCTCATTTCGATAGTAAGTGGTTTTTTGAAGAAGTATTGGTTTATGAATTTTGAAACAAGGTCGTCCCATGTGAGAATTGATCTTGGTGGTTCTTTGTCTAACCAATCTCGGGCTTCACCGTCTAGAGAAAAAGGGAAAAGCAAAAGCTTAACCGAAGTGTTCGGAACTTCTGGATGTCTAAACGTTGAAGTGACCTTATTAAAAAATCGAAGGTGATTGTGGGGATCTTGTCTACCCGTAAATTTGTTGCTTTGCACAAGATTGATTAAAGGTTGCTTAAGCTCGAAATTGTTGGCATTGATTGGTGGAACAACTATAGCATCTTCATACCCCTCGATGGGTGCTTGTAACATTTGGGCCATCGTTCGATTGTCGGCCATTGGAACAACGTTTTGTTCAACAATTGGATTTTCCGAAAGAGTTTGTTGTTGACGACGTCTACGAGATTGCGAACGAGTGCGCATAAAAAGGAAAAACTAACAATTAAAAAGCAAAATTTTACTCTAATTTTTTTTTTTTTTTTTTTTTTTTTTTTTTTTTAGCAATGAATTTAAACGGTTACACGAAAGAGACTTAAACCAAATAATCAACTACTTCACGGTAGCTCTTGAAAATTTCTTTTCAAGGTGAGCCGCGACGACTGATGACATCAAATAAAGTTACTTTTATAGCATCATTTATCCTATGTAAATAACCCATTTTGTATAATTATTGCAAAGAATTGTTACTTAATCGTTTGTATTTGAGAATTGCTTTAATTATAGAGTACTTGGTGAAGATTAGCAAAAAGGCACGCATTCTGGAGCATAAACGAAGAAATCTGAAGACTACTGTTCTGACATCCTATACGCCGTATCCATCAAGGAAGATACAGCGTATCTATGCATGCACTTCACAAAAGACCACAAGGGAACAAGATGCAATACGCCGTATCCATAGAAGATCAATACGTCGTATTCAAGTTATGGTATTAAAATATTCAGGAAGATATCAAGCGTGGTCCCTACTCCAAGAAACCCCCAATACGCCATATTGAAGTCTTTCGATACGCCGTATTGACCTAATTCTAGACCTTACATATAGAAAACCTAAAAACAGGTTTTTAGTGTGCTAAATCATATTTTTGATACCTAAACCATAAAAGTCAATTTTCAGAAGAGATGAAGAGCAGAAGAGGTCTTGCAACGTAATTAATTTCATAGGAAACAACTTGCAATCTCCTATACTATTGTAATCGTTTGGTTTTTGGTATCATTCGTTAACTCGGTTAGTTTACCTTGGCTAAATTATTACTTTTGTATTGATTATGATGTTTAAAGGCTAATACCTTCGGTATTAGCCATGATTATAAAGATCTGAATGTTTGGTTTGTTTATCTCGATTGCTTAATTTATTGTTGATTGCTTGTTTATGTTTATCAGTTTATACTTGTTTACGTGCTTTTGTATGCGACCTATCATTCAACTGGATATAGTGATACGGACCAAGTAATCTAGATGTCGGGATGGCTTTATATATAGTAATTTATACATCTAGACCAATAGAATCATGAATAATAACCTTTGTTTTTGCTCTTAGATTGTGAGCTTAGTTGAACTGGCAGGTGACCCTTGGGATCAATGAGTACGTTCTTAATTAATTGGTAGACTACTAGTGTATGAATTGCCTTTAAGCAGTAAGTAGGTAAAGTCTCTATGAGCTAGGGTTTAACAAGATCACCATTGCTTTAATCCCTAAGATAGATTATAATCAGCAACTAAGGATGCTTTATGCGGATACGTTTAATTGTGACAGAATTCTTCATATCGAGGTCTTAGGAAAAAGTACCGCCTAAGTCTTAAGAATGATATGCCGCCTCAAGATAAGTAATCATTGCCCCCTAATTTTAAACTATTTATTAAAAACTAATTTAACTAATTAAACTAAAAACCTAATTTATTATTTATAAAAAAAACTATTTTTATAAAACTTAAACTAAATCCACCCAAACACATGGGTTGAAAGTGACATGAAACAAAACTGAGGGGTAGGCGGGGTAAATTGAGATTTTATACTAAAAACACAAAGATTGAACACTTGACAGAAACAGTCCCTTAACCTAGGGACTTAACAAGACTAAACTATTAACTAACAAAGGACTAACTATGAAAAATTAAAAGGACTAACTGTGAAACTAACAAGGACTAACAGTGTAAATTTAAACTTAACAGAAACTATAAAAACAAGCAAATCAGGCCCCTGCAGCACCTAACTACCATCAACTAGCATCCATTTTTTATGTTAAACAGCTTTTTCACTGACTTTTTAAGATAACTTTTATAAAAACTTAACTACTAACTTATTTTAAATAAGCTGAAAAAGCTTATTAGCATATAAGTTCTAGCAACTTAGCAATCTACCTCTTAAACTAAATAAGCCAAACAAACTCAAGGCATTTGACAGATTTTTTTTACTACTTAATATAATCAGCTTATTCAAACTATATATCAAACCCAACAGCTTATATAAACTACAACTAAACACAGCTTATTAGGAAATCAAAACAAGAACAAAAGTAAAAAAAATAAGGTGTACCTTGGTTCTTCCCAGCAGAACAAGGAAGCTTAACAGCTTCTTATGAGCTTGTGGCTTAATCCACACAAGCTCAGATTCAAACAAACACAACCTAATCTAGTCCTAATTGGTTGACCCTCAACCTCTAACCCCTTGATACTTAGCTGCCATCCAATTCCACGAGTATCAAGCCTTGATCGAATCAACAATAACACACAAACATATTTTTGTGACAGAAATTAATATGAGGAATAAATTTATACGAAATGAAACTTTTATTAAGACTGGAATAAAGTTCTTACAATACGAAATGAAATAAAATTGAAGTTACATAAAAAAAACTACTAACCACTTGAATCGTAAACAATTAAAAAAAATAACACTAAAAAAATAACTACTAACTATATTTTTGAAGCTGGAATGATGGGGGATTTATACCCAAAGCCTTGAGCTTCTCGATCCTTCTTCTCTCTTTCATCTCAACCCTCCAATCTCTTCTCTCTCCTTGATCTCATAGGTAAGCCGTAGGATTAGATTGTATAATCCCGGATCGATGATGTGGCTTGGACGTGTGAACAAACACGTCACATCTACCAATCAA
>BQNB010129310.1:0-19137 GCA_026074375.1 Tanacetum coccineum
CAAAACTCCTGAATGAAGTGAATTCACATAAGGTTAAATCCCATAAGACTAAAAACAGTAACAACCCCATAGAACAGAAGAGTCATACTCAGAAACCTGGTAGGCAGATCTTTTCAGTACATAGGTTTTCTCCCAAAAAGACTTCCATTGTGTATGAGAAAACATCTCCTAGATCTTGTCTTAGGTGGAAACCCACAGGTAAAATTTTCATAACTGTTGGTCTAAAGTGGATTCCTACAGGAAAGTTATTCGACTCTTGCACGAGCAAAGTTGATAGTGAGCCTCCAAATGGTTCAAATGATGATATCACTAACCCATATGAATGCGATCAAACTCTTAATGTCAGTGCAGGTACTCTTAACTTAAGTGTAGGTACGCATTTTAATCCTATAAAGGAAAGACTCAGAGTTTGGTTTCCAAAAAGACTGATATCTCATAAGCCAAGGTTTCAAGGGATTCTAATCTGATGCACATTAACAATGGCGTCTGCTGTCAACACTTTAGGCCCTGCTCCTCAAAGAAAAGAAAGGTGTACGCTTTAGTGCGCTTTATCTTTAAAAGAAGAGAATTTTTCTTATTTACGAGCAGTCTTATCAACAACTTCTATAAGTTCTCATGCTCGTTCAGTCAACAAGTGGATCAACGTACATTAGCTTGTATTTTAATTCACTTGTTTATAAAAAATGGCAACAACATATGCAATTTTTGAGGGGGAGAAATGTGAATAAAATAAGATCAATACAGTTTAACTCGGATAAGATCTTTTCAATGTAAATGTGCTCCCATCCTCAAATGGTCATATGATTAATGGCTTCTGAACAATTCAGTTCAGGACCCGGGCCTCAACTAATGACTCCTGGAATAATAAATTCAGAACTCGTGCAAAATATTCCATCTCCAACACCCGTTGTCCCACCAACAAAGAATGACTGGGATTCATTTTTTCAACCTATGTTTGATGAGTACTTCAAACCTCCACCAAATGTTGATCATCTAGTTCCTGAAGTTCATACTCCAGTTCCTGCTGCTTTAACTAGTTCACATTCCTCAACAACCGTTGACCAAGATGTACCATCTACTAGTACTTCACTAACAAATCAGGAAATTCAATCTCAAGTCACTCGTCAAGGTGTTGAAGAACAAATTCATAGACATCAAAATGCACAATTTGATAATACACCCCTCCTTCATAATCTTTCTTCAAACCCGAGTTCTAAAGAAACAACTTTATAAGGGGTCATTCCATCAAATTTACATCATCTTAACCAATCGTTTGATACTCTCACTAAGTTGACAAAGAATCACCCGTTGAAGAATGTTATTGGCGATCCTTCTCGGCCGGTTTCGACAAGAAGTCAACTACAAGAACATGCCATTTGGTGCTACTTTGACGCAAATGACAATCCGATTCCATTCGGTGGGAAACAATTTGGTTGAGATCTACTATCTCAAAGGAAGAATAATGGTGGTAATTCTTCATGTATCCTGATAGTTCGTTTATAACACATATCAAACAAATAACCCTTAAATGTAATATATATATATATATATATATAATACATATATAATACGTAAGTAAAGTATCATACAAATTATTCTTAGGAAAGAATAATAAGTAATCAACACGGGTATCGTTCTCCTCGGTGAGAGGTGAATGGAAATTTACGGTTATGTCGGGAATCGAGCTTGAATGTCATAAAAGATTTGCTTTTGGATTCTATTTCTACTAATGAAAACGCAAAAGCAAATAAAGGCAAGCAAACAATTAAAGCTAATGAGGATTTAATCTAAAAACGATAACGAGAATTAAAAACGCGACTTAAAAACCTAAGTTATCCAATTTTAACCCTAAAAACGCAAATTTAATTCCTAAAAATCCTAAATGATTAAAAATAATTTTAGAAAAAAGAATTATATTTTTTTGACTTTTATTTTATTTATTATGAATTAAAAACAAGTTTAATCTAAAAATAATATAAAAAATATTAAACTAATTTATAAAAATTTGAAAATTTTATAAAAAGTACTTTGAACTAATTAAAATCTAAGAAAAATAAAAGATTTAGAAAAGCAGTTGAAATAAGCAGGTAAATAAGCTTAAATAAGCTGATAAGTAAAATTGGGGATTAAAGCATAAGTATTAAATGGTGCAAGTATTAAAACGAAAAAGACCCAAGGGCAGTTGGCAGTGAGAGTGTGTGTTAAATTGTTGGGTGTGTGAAGGGGAGGTCCCAAGTTCAAATCCTGGACCTGCACTTTTTTGTAAAACATTTTTTTTACTTTTCTTTTTGAAAAAGCTAAAGAACTAATAAAAATAAGAAACTTTAATGAAAGCACTTTTTCAGAAACTTAAAAATAAGCTAGAATAAGCTCAATTGAAAGTGACAGTTTGGAATTTTTAGACTTAAAGAGCTAAAACTGATTGGCTTTTAAAAGCATTAGCAAATCCCTAATAAGCTAATAAGAAAAGTAAATAAGCTGAAACATACCCTCACCTAGACCTGAAAAGCTTTAAGGACTAAAAATAAGTTGAAAAACACTAAATAAGCTTTAAGACAGCAGACTTTAACACAGCACTAAGGAGGCTTTTTACAAACTTTAAGCTAATTTTAAAACCAATTAAGCTAAGAGAAAAAGCTAAGAACCTAAAACAGATTAAATCTAACACTCAAAGAACACAAATAAGCTAAAATTAAGCAAAGAGAAAAAGAAATAAGCTAGAAAAAGGGCCTTAAAAAGTGACAGACTAAGCTAGTGGTCTTTGGCTTTTTGCAACTTGATTTTGAGACTTGAAAGTGACTATGACAACCTAAAGACTTAAAACAGATTAAACCTATACTTCAAACCAAGCTAATCAAATCTACATTAAAACCCAAAAGTTATGCTAGGATTAATCTTAGTGATCTCAAACATAAGGCTTAAAGGATAAAGTTTCTAACTCAAAAGCTTGACAGATTTTGGACAAAATAACTCAAGGTTAAATTAGCCATATGTATTCCAAAATAGATTTTAACTTGATTTATTTTTGACATAATTTAGACACAAAAACATTACACATATGCATGCTATTTAACTTTAGGCTTTAATTAGAAGATTATGTCACTTTTAAATGGCAGATTTAAGACTAACACTAAAAACTTCAACTAAACTTATTCTAAACTCATTTAAACTAAACCTAAGACTTGATTTAGGCAAATTAAACTTGACTTAATAACTAAAAGCAACACAAGCAGTTTTAACTGCTTGTGCCAAACACCCCTTTAAGAATTGAAAAGCTATTTTAAAGCTAAGTCAGATCTTAGAAAGCTAATGATTATGTCAAAACCAGGTTGTCGATTATGAAAATAAAGGACAAAGATGCTAATGGACTATGAGAATTAAGCAGTAACTTATAAGCTAAATTAATAAATAAGCCATTTAGGGACTAGTGGTAGGACAGATTTTTATTAATCAGAAAATTAATACTAATCTAAACTAGAAACTAGACACATTATACATTAACTTAGGACATTATAAGCAATAGTAAGCTGGAATAACACAAATAAGCTATTACTATAGCTGAATAGAAACAGCTAGAAATAGGTATAGTGAACATAAGTGTACTTGATTTCTCCTTGCTACTAAACAAGGATTGAAAGTCAAATGAGATGATCTACAAGCTCTAGTTGTTTTGCAAAGTTTTAAGGCTATAAGACCATCCAAATACGGGCTTATCATCCAACATAAGCTGAGGTAAATTTTGGGGAGAATTAAAGTACAAAAAGCTCAATTAAGCTTATGAGAGAATCAAACTAAGTAATACTAGATTAAGAGAACTTATTAACTTCTTTAAAACATGATTAAGTGAAATGCAATTGAATAAAAAAAATTTAAAAGACCGAATTTATAAAAACTTGAATTTCATTAAAACTTAAAAGATTACATTAAACTTGAAAGAAAAATACATTAAACATTAAAATAAGCAGAAATTAAGCTGGAAATTAAATCTATACTACTCTAATATAATCCAACTCCTAGATGCCTTTCTCTGTGTAATTCATGTGCTATTTATAGCTGTGAGAAGAGTCTTCTAGACCTTGAGACGCTCCTCTCTTCCATCAATCCAAGCCCTTGATCTAATTCAAATCCATCAGAGCCCTTGATTACTTCACGACGTCTCTTCAACCAA
Organism: Tanacetum coccineum; assembly: GCA_026074375.1. Lineage (NCBI taxonomy): Eukaryota > Viridiplantae > Streptophyta > Magnoliopsida > Asterales > Asteraceae > Tanacetum > Tanacetum coccineum. The sequence continues at coordinate 4,169 of BQNB010129310.1, forward strand.
TGAATGGGCTTGGGATTGCAAGCGTGACATAAGTGGGTGTCAGAGAGTGTCAGGGATAAGGCTTCTAGAAGCCAAGGATGCGTGTATGTGAATGGGAGAGTTACCCTGTGTGGTTCTGTGTGTAAGAATGAAGGAGGGAAAAGAGTGAAAAAGATAAACAGTAACACATTTTGACCCACTGTTATTTTCATATGACTTTGACCGGGTATTGGGTTGTTTTGACTTGGGCTTTGAGAAGTGGTGTTGGGCCAGGAAATGGATAAGGGTATATGCAATAGATTTAGGGCTTAGATTTTAAAGTACAAATCTTAATGGGCTGACCTGGCCTATTAAGCGGGCCTGGGTTGGTCTGTTAAAATGGGTACGCCTTGGGCTTCGGTTTATCGCGCTCATTCCAATCTTGTGCTTGGTTTTGTTCTCTTTGCTTCGTTTTTCTTCCTTTAGCAGATATCTGTTACCTGCACAGCATAGTAACCAAAACACACATATACACTGTATTTTTCATCTATTTTAGGTCATTTAGGGTCGTTTTATTAGGTAAAAGGTATGTGTATTTAGACACATACCAAAATCCCCCATACTAAGCTATTGCCGTGTCCTCACGCAATGTCATAAACACACACTTAGAAAACCAAAAATTTCAACCCCCTTAGACTAATTACCTCGAAAAGTAGCTAAGTGTTCATCTAAGGGGATTAAGAAATCACTAGTTTTGAAAAGCTCCCCGTTTTACCATTTTTATGCATTTATTATTATCTTTCATACATTTCATAACTTCATGGAACAAGACACACTAAAAGGATAAATTCATCGTCCTTGATTTTTCACCCGCCCCAAACCAAGCTTAAAAACGAAATCATTGTTAAATACAAGTTAAGATGCTAACACTACTCATAAATGTTAATTGTGAATGCATAGCTACTTTCTGCTCCCTTATTCCTAGATCCTCTAAAGCTTTTATTATTATTATTCATGACAAATAAATTAATGTCTTATTCACATAAAGTAAACCCGGTTTAGACCACAATTAGTTTGAAATCCTTTCCTAAAGAGACGATATGGTGAGAATATGGCCAAATAAAAGTTTAATTTCGGTGATTTAGGGGTTATTCCATTTTTTAGATTACTCGGAGTCAAAACTTTGACTTTATTTATTATTATTTTATTATGTTTGGCAAACATTTTCCTAAACCCTTGGTCATTCGAAAACAAGGGCCCACATCGGTATAGCATCGTCCATGGTAAAGGTGTCTTGTTTTGACCTCGTCCTTTTAGAAGGCTGCAACATCGGTTGTGAGCCGGCAAGATACAGCAAACTTTTATCAGTCTCGGATTATTACTATGTGCCTTTTTAGAAGACTGTCACATCGGTTGTGAGCCGGCAAGAGGCAGTAAACTTTTATCAGCCCACAGTTTTTATTATTATTATTACCTCCACCCTTTAAACGACTACCACATCGGTTGTGAGCCGGCAAGAGGTAGTGGTCTTATTTCGGCTTTGGTTTATTACATAACTATTATTATTATAGCCAAATTTTAAGTCATGTGGTCTTTTAACTACCTAGACAACGGTAGCGAGCCGTTAGGAATCCGACTAGCCTATTTCCCCCATACACAGACAAAACTCGAAGTGACTTACTTTCAAAAGAAGAAATCTCTACGAAGTGATTTAAAACTAAGAATCGCAACAACCCAAAGTAACTTTATTTATTCAAAACAATTATATAATTGTTTATTAAGGCTAATGGGAGCAATAAGCCACATTTAACCTCTTGAGCTCTAATGAGGATCCATCTCTTTATGTTTAGCATCTAAGCTTATATAAAACTCTTTCATTTTTTTTGTTCTTCGCAAATTTAAAATCTTTAATAAAAAGATCTGTGAATGCTTAGTCTAATAAAAACAAGCTTAGCATATTTAAAGTCTATCATGGAAACTTGTAAACTCTTGGCTCTTTTAAGCTAGAATTCGCGTTTTAAAGCTTCTTGTATAAAAGACTAGCAAAGATTAAACTTTATAGAAGTTAAGGTGGCAAGTAGAGCGCAACATGCTTGATCAAGTCAAAATTTATCTTAAGAAGACAAACATCGTGTCAAAACACTTATTTTATTTTTGATAAAATTTTAATTTTGGCATAATTTTCGCTATTTTGGTGGAAAAAAAAGGTTACGGAGATAAGGCAAAGCACGTTGGATCGAATCGAAAGATCACCCCATACTGGAACTACACATTGTCTTAATGTGATGACTGCAACCCTACTAATTTCAGGTATAATCAAATTATTAATAAGGGGGTATATACGCAAATCTAAGACGTTTATTAATTATGCTAATAGATAATAACATTAATCAATAAGATATTGATATCGGATTTCCCATATATAAGAATTGTGAAGGATTTGAATAATCGAGTGGACGATGGACAAACCACGAGCAACGAGAGTCTTTCAGAATCGGGGCAATCCTGGAAACAAAACTCAAAACCAAATCGAGAAGGATGTGGCAACCATCCTCACATCACACTTATTAATAAATATTATACTAATATACTACTACTAGGGATAAGCATGGGTTGCCACCCACGAAGCGCTTGTTTTTGTGCGAGTCTCTAGCTTGACTCTCCCCATATCATCGTAATATTAGGGACGAAACACGTGGAAGAGCAAACTTCCATTGGACATTTATATGCCACCGGTTCTAAGGAATAGAAACTATAAGCGGAGATGTCGGGGTCAAAAATGATATCCTCACTCCCGGAGGAGAGAGGAAGAAAAGAATCCACCGGATAGGTGAAATAAGGAAGAAAAATTCGGATAACATATGTGAAGGAAAGATAATGGCGATCCTCAAAGGGTAAGCTCACATATGTAGGAGAAAATTTTTTCTCATGAATCCCGGGGTCGAAAACTTTGACAATACTCTTCAAATCAGGTTCATCCTTTAAGTTGTTCGGGTCATGATCTAAAAACACCTCGGGAGGGAGATAAGGGATAGTGTCATTATTAAGCAAACTCTCAAGATAAATAATGTCTCCCTCCGAGTCATAATAATCATCCTCAAAATCCGGAGAAGTATCAATAGAAGATTGAATCACCTTAAGATCCTCATAATAAAGTTCTTTCGGAGGGAGAGGAGATGATGGATCATCATTCAATAACTTCTCGAGTAGAAGAATGTCTCCCTCCGGATCAAAATCGGCACCATCAATTCCCGGTGGAATTGAATCACTTGTAAGACAGGCTTCGATCTCATCGCCTCCTGGGTCGAAACACTCATCCTCATTAACATCGGAAAGAGGCGTGACTAACAAAGCCGGCTCATCAAGGTTAGAAACATAAGAGTCCTTACTCTTGATGTTCTCTAATACCTACAATCAAAAATTTGATTTAGGCCCATAGATATTTATTCGTCTATCGATGCGAAAAGAGGGTTCGAGCAAATTTTAGCATTATCTTCCGGAAGTCCTTTTAGTGATAGTGACTGTCATCACTATGGTATAAAAAACTAATTTGTATCGAGAGAGGTTAGAAAAGTCACGGATTTTTCTAATAAATGGTTCAATGGGAGAGAAATTTATAAACGAAGGTTAAAATGCACTCATTATTCACTTCCGGTTGTATCCTCGGATCACTTAGGATTGGACAAGGTCCTCAACACTAGGACTTTATTAATTTGGCTATGATTCCTTGTCAGGAATTGTTGCTTAAGATGTCTTCATCCCCATGATGAGAGAGTCCTCAGGCTCCTCAATTGGTAAGTCGGTGTAATTGCACAACTGACTGGAGATATTTGGGGCATTTTGATTTTATTGGAATAGTTTACTGTACCCTTGTAAATAAGTTTAAAACATTGCAAAAAATCTGGAGTACTAGTCCTAAGATTAGCCGTCTGCTCATAAGAATATGTCTGAGGTTGCGGAGGTGGGTAAGAAAAATTTTGAGAATCATTGAAAGAATTCGGATTTGGATCATAAATGGATGAATTTCCATTACTAGAAGCGCAAATGAAGCAAAATCCTTTACTAAGACCAGATCCACACCACTTGCAAGTACACCGTTTACAACGTTCACCTTCTTCTAACGGATCTTTACAATGAAAACAATGCCATTGGTCGAGCGTTGATTTTGGGGTGTGAAGGTGGTGTAAGGAAAAATACGGGTGTTTCATCATTTGAAATGGGATCGGGGTTACTGACAAACTCGTCTCCAAAACTCACATTGGTACAACGCCGACAATTTCCACCGTTAAACGGACCTCCACACCACGAGCATCGTGAAAACCAAGACATGTTGAAGAATTATCGGATAAGAAGGTTAAGAGAATAAGAATTATCAGAATTAGAGGATAGAGAAGACATATTATCAGATTTTTCAAATAATACTTAAAAATAAGAAAGAAAAATATTTTTGGTATTTTTTTTTATAAAAGAAAAGGAAAAATTAAAAAATGGAAACTATTTTTGGTTTTTTTATATTTTTAATAAGTACGAAAATAAACTTTCCGAAGAAAGGATCTTCAAGGCTCGAATACAAACAATCCAGCAAAAATCGCTAGTCCGTTTATAACACGTATCAAACAAATAACCCTCAAATGTATGTATATATATATATATATATATATATATATATATATATATATATATATATATAATACGTAAGTAATGTATCATATAAAATTATTTTAAGAAGAATTAATAAGTAATAACAGGGTATCGTTCTCCTCGGTGAGAGGTGAATAGAAATTTACGGTTATGTCGGGAATCGAGCTTGAATGTCATAAAAGATTGTTTTGGATTCTATTTCTACTTATGCAAAGCTAATAAAGCAAGAAACAATTTAAAGATAATGAGGATTTAATCTAAAAAACGATAACGATGAATTAAAAACGCGACTTAAAAAAACCTAAATTATCCAATTTTAACCTAAAAACGTAATTTATTCCTAAAAAATCCTAATGATTAAAAAATAATTTAGAAAAATAGAATTATATTTTTTTGACTTTTTTTTATTTATTATGAATTATAAACAGATATAATCTAATAAATAATATATAAATATTAAAATAAATTATATAAACTCTAAAAAATTTATGAAAAGTACTTTGAACTAATTAAAATCTAAGAAAAAAAAATTTGGAAAAGCAATTGAAATAAGCAGGTAAATAAGCTTAAATAAGCTGATAAGTAAAATTGGGGATTAAAGCATAAGTATTAAATGGTGCAAGTATTAAAAACGAAAAGACCAAGGCAATTGGTAGTGAGGTGTGCGTGTTAAATGTTGGGTGTGTGAAGGGGAGGTCCCAGGTTCAAGTCCTGGACCTGCACTTTTTTGTAAAACATTTTTTTTACTTTTCTTTTTGAAAAAGCTAAAGAACTAATAAAAATAAGAAACTTTAATGAAAGCACTTTTTCAGAAACTTAATAATAAGCTAGAATAAGCTCAATTGAAGGCGACAGTTTGGAATTTTTTTTTGACTTAAAGAGCTAAAACTGATTGGCTTTTAAAAGCATTAGCAAGTTCCTAATAAGCTAATAAGAAAAGTAAATAAGCTGAAACATACCCTCACCTAAACCTAAAAAGCTTTAAGGACTAAAAATAAGCAAAGAAAATAAGTTGAAAAACACTAAATAAGCTTTAAGACAGCAGACTTTAACACAGCACTAAGGAGGCTTTTTACAAACTTTAAGCTAATTTTAAAACCAATTAAGCTAAGAGAAAAAGCTAAGAACCTAAAACACATTAAGTCTAACACTCAAAGAACACAAATAAGCTGAAATTAAGCACAAAGGAAAAGAAATAAGCTAGAAAAAGGGCCTTAAAAAGTGACAGACTAAGCTAGTGGTCTTTGGCTTTTTGCAACTTGATTTTGAGACTTGAAAGTGACTATGACAACCTAAAGACTTAAAACAGATTAAACCTATACTTCAACAAGCTAAATCAAACTGCATTAAACCAAAGTTAAGCTAAGGATTAATCTCTAGTGATCTGCAAACATAAGGCTCTAAGGATCAAGTTTCTAACTTCAAAAATGCTTGACAGATTTTGACAAAAGAACTCAAAAGGTTAAACTTAGCCAAATTTATTCCAAAATAGATTTTACTTGATTTATTTTGAACCATATTTAGCACAAAAAACATACCACATATGCATGCTATTAAACTTTAGCTTAATTAGACAGATTATGACACTTTTAAATGGCAGATTTAAGACTAACACTAAAAACTTCAACTAAACTTATTCTAAACTCATTTAAACTAAACCTAAGACTTGATTTAGGCAAATTAAACTTGACTTAATAGCTAAAAGCACCACAAGCAGTTTTAACTAGGTAAAACCTGCTTGTGCCAAACACCCCTTTAAGAATTGAAAAGCTATTTTAAAGCTAAGACAGATCTTAGAAAGCTATGATTTGTCAAAACAGATTGAGTATTATGAAAATAAAGGACAAATAAGCTATGACCTATGAGAAATAAGCACTAACTAATAAGCTAAATTAAAAAGCTATTTAGACTAGTTTTAGGACAGATTTTTATTAATCATAAAATAAACTAATCTAAACTAGAAACTAGACACATTAAGCATTAACTAGACATTATAAGCAATAATAAGCAGGAAATAAGCACAAATAAGCTGGAATAGAAAACAAGCTAGAAATAGGTTAAGTGAACATTAAGTGTACCTTGATCCTTTGCTTTAAACAAGGATTGAAATACTCAAATGAGCTTATCTACAAGCTCTAGCTTGTTTGCACAAGCTAGTAAGATCCATAAGGACAATCAAATCCGGCTTATCATCCAACATAAGTTGAGGCTAATTTTGGGGAGAATTAAAGAACAAAAAGCTCAATTAAGCTTATGAGAGAATTAAACTGAGTAATACTAGATTAAGAGAGCTTATTAACTTCTTTAAAACATGATTAAGTGAAATGCAATTGAATAAAACAGAATTTAAAAGACATAATTTATAAAAACTTGAATTTCATTAAAACTTAAAAGATTACATTAAACTTGAAATAAAAATACATTAAACATTAAAATAAGCAGAAATTAAGTTGGAAATTAAATCTACACTACTCTAATATAATCCTACTCCTAGATGCCTTTCTCTGTGTAATTCATGTGCTATTTATAGCTGTCAGAAGAGTCTTCTAGACCTTGAGACGCTCATCTCTTCCATCAATCCAAGTACCTTGAAGAACTTAAACGGGTCTTTTGGTATCTTAGAGGAACCATTAACTGGGGTCTTTGGTATCCGAAAGACACCGCTATGGCACTAACAGCCTATGCATATGTAGACCATGCAGGTTGTCAAGACACACGAAGAAGTATGGCAGGAAGTGCTCAATTCCTTGGAGATAAATTAGTCAGCTGGTCATCAAAGAAACAAAAGAGCACTGCGATCTCAACAACAAAGGCTGAATACATTGCCATGTCTGGATGCTTTGCTCAGATACTTTGGATGAGATCACAGCTTACAGACTACGGCTTTGTCTTCAATAAAATTCCCTTGTATTGTGACAATCGCAGTGCCATTGCGCTCTGCTGCAATAATGTCCAGCACTCCCGGTCCAAGCACATTGACATTCGACACCATTTTATTCGAGAGCAAGTTGAGAAAGGCGTGGTTGAATTGTACTTCGTGACAACGGATTATCAGCTCGCGGATATATTCACCAAAGCATTACCAAGAGAGCGGTTCGAATTCCTACTCCCGCGACTTGGTATGAAGAGTATGTCTCCGGAAACTCTTAAACGTCTTCAGGAAGGAGAAGAGGAGTAAAGGATGGTCCTCCTATATCCTATGTAAATATGTATATATATCAAATCTTAAAAAGAAAATACAAAAATATAAAACCTACAAAAACCATAAAAATTAAAAAAATAGAAAACACCAAAAATATTTTTCAAGACATGTCTTCTGAAAATCGATAATATTTACGGACCTAGAAATGTCATTCAATAATGACACGGGTCTTTAAATACAGTTCGAGCAGAAGTTTAAACTTTTCAAAACATGTCTTCATGGCTTGCAGTTATTTCAGACTGCAACCCGCTTTTCAATCTGAGGAAAGCATGTCGTCAAAAAGACAGTTGTTCCTGACAACGGGTAATTAATTTTTCCCGGGCATGGATTACTTCATATCCATGCATCATGGGTTATGAATAGTTGCAAAAATGCGCTAGGCGCAAGTCATGCCGGTCGACCACCGCCTATCTATAATCGTCAAGGACGCGCTATGCGGGCCTAGGGCGATTGCACTTTCTTATAAAAATTGATTATTATATGTATTAATTTATAAATTTTAGCACAAATAGCTAAGCAGTCTACAAAAGATGGGATATTAGCTTTAAATTTAAATTAAGGCTTAAATTAGTTTAAAATTAGGGTTTTTTTTCTAAGTAAAACTCATATTTCTTATTTCATTTTCTTCTCACTACAATAATTACATCACAAATTTTATTCTTAAACACCATTTAAAAACAAGATCTGACCAATTGAATGAAAAAACCTAATTTAAAATTTTTAAAATCAAGTTGACCGGCGTTGACCACCGTTGACCGTTTTTTTAGCCGCCTAGAATAAATCAAGGCGGTTTGTGGCCGCCTAGCGCCTAGCGCCGCCTAGCTGCCTGACTAGACCGCTTTTTTACACACTGATCATGGGTTATGAATACTTTGTACATAACCCTGGATTGTTTACAATAAGTGTACGTGTCAGTGCATTTATTTTTCAAAATAAGAGAAATCTTATTTTTACTAATAAAAAGTTGTCTTTACAATGAATTAGTGTTTTCAGTAATTACAAAAAGATTTTCAAAGATAATTCGATCACTCACACAATGACAGCAGCTCTTTAAATAGAAACCAGGTCATTATTTGAGGGGAAGAAAGTGTCAGAAAATAATCTTTTAAAATAGTCTTTCAAAATAAGTCACGGAATAAACGGATAAAGTTTTTTATAATGACGGATAACAATTTAAAGGGGAGTTAATTTATAGTAACTACAAGTGCTTTAGATGTCATTTATTTCAAACTTTAGGGACTTGTTTGCAATTTAAGACTTAGTGAATTCAGGCTTTAAACTACATACGACTAATATTGCCAACACCTCATAGTTTGTAAAAAGACTTAGGAATATTTGAAAATTCTTTCATAGTTTTAAAAGTCTTGAAATTGATTCTCACGGAATAGATTTAAGCTTATTAATTCTTCGAACACGATCTCAAGTATGGGTGCGTACAAGGTTTTGCTCAAAAGAAGCACAAGGCTCTAACACAAGGAATGCTACGCTGGCAATCCTTGTGATCACATTTTTGATCCAACGGATAATAAAGAGCATCAAATGATTGCAAGAATTGAAGGGCCAAGATTTAAGATCAAGAAGAGCGAGTTCACTACCTAAAGTTTTCCCCATCTCCTATAAATAGAGCTCTCTCCTCACTCACATTTATCTTCTTTTTTTATCAATATCTAGGAGTGATTTTTAGTGTAGCTTTAGTTTAATTAGCTTATTAAGTCGTTTTCAGCTTATTGTAACTTTTTCTATTGTAATTTCAATTAAAAAGCTTTGTAACCTTTCATCTTAATCAATATAAGTCAGTTTTATTTACCTTATGCTTAAATTCCAGTTTTACTTATTGAATATGGATTATTATAAAGCTCTACGTTCAAATCTAATAAGCCAATATTGCAAACCAAATAAATAAATAAGCTAGTTTCACACTCTTAAGCTCATTAACGCTTAAATGAACATTTTTCTTATTCAAATCCAAAAATCAAATACTTAGCTTATTTTTAAGGGGAAGGGAACCCATTAATGGAAGGCTTCCAAGACTGAATCAACCCCAAAATGGGTCGCAAGCGAAATATGGGTCCGGGGCTGTTTAGTTCTCATAGATCAATAACACAAAAATATAAAGAAAGACCGAAAAAGTCGTTTTAAAAAACTGAAACATTGGATTAACAAAGATTTGATACAAATAGCCCAATCTTTAACTTGTCCTGATTATTATTACAAAAGATACTGGTTTACAACATAAAACAACCATATCTTTAGCATGACTTCCCAAAACAAAATCACCAATGTATCCTTGGCACCTTATGTTTACTGATCTCCTGAAAAACATTGCTTTAAAAGCGTCAACAATAAGTGTTATGAATTCATAGGTTTGATAAATCAAATATGAGACCGCAGACATTTTCCCTGATATGCACACACATCAGACATCACAAAACTAAGATTCCATTAACACTAAGCTCATGACACTGAACTCGACAATCTTTTCTTGCTATTAAAATATATGATTGCAATTTACGCCCATATCTACCGATGTCTACCCTAAACATTCCAAAATTCGACATGCTATAACGTTCGTTCCCGGTGATAGCTAGTCACCCGAACGGGGAAGTCGTTTCCCAAATAAATCTATTAAATAACATTCGCGCTCACATAATGTAATTCCCAATTACATCTATGCAATTGAGAGTTCATGACATGTACTTAACTGACTGGGTTATCGCAAACTTAGGCAAACAAGTAATCAATACTTGCGTCCAATTTTATAAAAACAAGCATGTTTCCAATGTCCACCCCCATAATTATAAATCAATTGAAATCGTAAAAATGTGGGCCAATGAACTCACCGTGAGTCGATACATCCAAATATCGCAGATAAAGCGCATGTAAAAGATCGAGAATGCAACCTAAAATATCAAGGTTGTTTTCGTATAAAGTACCAAGAGTACTTAATTAATAACATGGAAGATAATCATATAGTTGTTACATCGTACTATCGTTCCGGCGCTAACATAATTAAGAGGTCATGAACATACGTTCGAGGAGTTTAGGGACACTTTAAAATCGTAAACCAACAACTCGTCGATACGACCATTCCGAAGAGGCCCTCATTATAAACACCCTAGTAAAATAGGTACTTTGATAACCTCATAGAAATTCTATATAGCTCAATCACAAACTAAATGGTTTTGGTAAAATTGTGTTTAATTAGTAAAAACGTTTATAATTACCGTTTTAGTAAAACAAGTAAAACTTTTTGCGTTTTAAGCCCGATTTTAACGTTTCTTATGCCCATCTTTCGGGTATTAGACGAGTTTCATAATTTGACATTTCCATATTTGACCCCTCTAGGTGAAACATGTAACTTTTAACTGTTTCACATCAGACTGAGTTTTATTTAAATCGATTTTGTCGTAAAACCCGAAAATGGTTCGTAATTATTCTTATAGCTCCGATTTTTAAACGATTCTTTTCGAGCACGTTCTCGTTATATGAAAATCCAATCACGTTATAAGGTTACAAAAATATAAACTTTCTGTCATGAACTAACTCTTTATAAAAATAATTTATAAAAGTATTAAATTGTCGTAAACTCGGCGAAATTCATACTCGTTCTTATTAAAGAAAAATTACGATCATAATTTTTTGGAATCCTAAAAATATGTATTATTTGTTAAAAATATCAAACTTGCTGTTTGAATAATTTTTATAAAAAGTTATTTTATAAACTCCGCTTAATTAACGTATAACTCGTTTTTAACGTAACTTTTTCGTTATTAATCCGTTTGACAAGTTTCTTACCTTTTCGGAATCGTCGTGAAATGTATTATCTTATAAAAACATAAAATAAGTATATTTTTATAACACTTTTGGACAGAAAGTTTGGGTGACTTTATTACGTCCTATTTTAACCTTGTATTTATATTTTACACTTTATAACTATACTAAACGTGTACAAATCTTTATACTTCCCATTATGACTATTATTTTTGTGTTCATATATCATGACTAAAAGCCATAAACATTGTTAACATGCTTTTATTTATTAAACTTTTACTTGAAAACAAATTAATGATCCTTAAAAACCCTACATTTGCATTAACACTTTTTAAGCTTAATTAAATTGTAAAATACTCATGTATCCATTTATAATTCAATATTACCATTCATAACAACATGTATATAATGCATAAAACTATATTTACAAGAAATGTCCAAGTTAAACAAGTTAAACATGTCCTAAATGGTGATTCACAATATAAATATCACATATGCATATGATCACATAAATGACAATTAAGGGCTTAAGATAACCTTAAAAAGATGATGTAGTAATGACGACAAATAAGTGCTAAACCCTTGTTTTTAGACTTAAACCCAATATTAAACCAAGAAAACCCTAAATTTTCTAATATAAAACCCTAGCTTCCTTTACTTGAATATAATACCTTGAAAATGCCTACCAATGCTTGGAAAACACCTTAAATAATCTTAGGAGGGATGTGTATAGATTGTATAGGTTGTAGAAAATTTTGTATGGATTGTTTAGAGGGGGGGAGGGGTTGAGCCGTGGGATAAGGGAGCACAAAAGGGAAGAGTTTTTGATTTTCTAGTTAAGTGTAAAGTGTGTAGATGATAGTTCTTGCATGCAAGTAGTATAATTAATGTTTAACCCTAGTCTTAATCAAAAGAATGCAATAGTAGTCCAAGGAACAAAAGGAGGGTCTTAAGGAAGACTTATGGTCAAAGGAAACATGGTATGGGTGTGTTTAATGACCAAAAGATGTACAAAGACTACTTACAAAATTTTTCTTATATTTCTTTGTACAAATTGCCACAAATTCGGCATATGTATGATATATATGATATATTTTTGTAACTTTTATGTATTGGGTATAAAAGTGGGTATTTGTTGAAGCGTAGAAAAGTTTTGGCGGTTCCGGGTATGCCTAAACGTATTTTATTGCGAAACGTATTTAATTTACGTAACCAATAAAAATAAAATGAACAAGGATCATAATTATTCTCAAAATAATTATTTAATACTTGATTGATGTAAACGCTTAATTGTTTGATGCCCGTTTACATTGAACGCTAATTTTTAGCTTACGCGATTTAGCTTAACATTTACGATTTAAAGCAAACGCGTACAATACAAAAGGTACATTATGGATTTATCGACGTCGTCAATGACTTGAAAACACAAGGTGTTATAGACTTCCCCCGTTAAACGAGCCTTGTCCTCAAGGCTCACGATGCAGCACTTGACGACGGTGTGGTCTTGGTGAAGAGGTGTGGGTATTTCTTCTTGAATTGGTCTTCACGTTCCCACGTGAACTCAGGACCTCTCTTGGAGTTCCATCGAACCTTGACTAATGGGATCCGGCTTCGCTTCAACCGTTTAACTTCACGGCCCACTATTTCTAATGGTTCCTCAACAAAATGAAGCTTGTCATCAAGATGAAGTCCATCCAACGGAACGGCTAATGGTTCGTCGGCATGACACTTTTTCAGGTTGGACACATGGAATGTATTATGAACTCTGCTCAGCTCTTCAGGAAGCTCGAGCTTGTAAGCAACCTCTCCAACCTTTTCTAACACCTTGAAAGGTCCAACATACCTAGGGTTTAACTTCCCCCGTTTGCCAAAACGTACGACCCCTTTCCAAGGCTTACTAGGCGAAACTTTAAGCCTCTACTCAGCTCTTCAGGAAGCTCGAGCTTGTAAGCAACCTCTCCAACCTTTTCTAATACCTTGAAAGGTCCAACATACCTAAGGTTTAACTTTGCTTGATTTGGATGATTTTCTCAGTCGTCTCTTGAATTAGTTCTGGACCAAGGATTTGAGCTTCTCCAACTTCAGTCCAACAAACAGGTGAACGACACTTTCAACCATAAAGTGCTTTGAATGGTGCGGCCTTGATGCTAGCGTGATAGCTATTGTTATATGAGAACTCGACTAATGGCAAATGGTTAACCCAACCCTTTCCAAAGTCGATCGCATAAGCACGCATCATATCCTCGAGAGTTTAAATGGTCCTCTCGCTTTACCCGTCGGTTTGTGGATGGTACGCAGTGCACATATCCAGATTAGTACCCAAAGCGTTCTGAAGTGACCTCCAGAAATTAGATGCGAATCTCGGGTAACGATCACAAATGATTGAGACAGGTATTCCATGTCTCGTGACCACTTCCTTTAGGTACATTCTTGCAAGTTTATCCAAAGGATTAGTCTCTCTCATCGGTGTAAAGATCGCAGACTTAGTGAGTCGGTCAACGATCACCCAAATGGTGTCGTAGCCTTGCGACGTCTTAGGAAGCTTCATAACAAAATCCATAGTGATGTTGTCCCACTTCCATTCAGGTATCTTGGGTTGTACCAACAATCTTGATGGTCTTTGATATTCAGCCTTGACCTTAGCACAGGTTAAACACTTGCTAACATAGGTGGCGATGTCGGCTTTTATATTAGGCCACCAATATAGCTTCTTTATATCTTGGTACATCTTGTCAGAACCCGGATGTATAGAGTATTTTGATTTGTGGGAATCGTGCATGATCACCGTCCGCAAATCGCCATAATAAGGTAGCCAACTCCTGCCATTGAGGCATAGGGTTCCAACTTTTCCGTCCTAATCGCCTCTGGATTTTTAGCGTTTTCAACCAAAATTCCTCCAACATCTTCATTCTTGATGTTCTTTGGTTTCCGTGCTTCAGTCTGAGCATTCAAGATTTGTTTGGGAAGGTCCAAACTAATAGTCATAACTAAGGCTCAAACTCTTAACGGCGGTTCTCGTTCTTTCCTGCTCAAAGCATCAGCAACGACATTAGCTTTTCCCGGGTGATAACGAATATCGCAATCGTAATCACTAAGCAACTCTAACCATCGGCGTTGTCTCATGTTTAGTTCCTTCTGATCAAGAATGTGTTGTAAGCTCTTATGATCAGTAAATACAGTACACTTGGTACCATACAGATAGCGCCTCCAAATTTTCAGAGCGAACACTACTGCTCCAAGTTCCAGATCATGAGTAGTATAGTTCTTCTCATGGATCTTTAACTGGCGTGATGCATAAGAAATAACCTTTTCCCTTTGTGTAACACCCCCAAATTGGGTCGCAGCGGAATAAGGGTTCGGGGCGTGTTACTTCTCAGATCAATAACACAAGATATAT
>BQNB010129311.1:3665-19137 GCA_026074375.1 Tanacetum coccineum
TTTACAAGTGTCCCAAGTGGGCTCGGTCGCCCATGTTTTTTATGTCGCCCGTGTACTTGCATAGTACTTGCATGGACACGTGTCACTTTTTGCATGAAGTCGCCCAAGTTTTTTTAGTCGCTCAGGTCGCCTCGGGTATTATAGGAAACGGAAAATATTTGGGGCAATTAACACAAATCACTTATACCTTTGGGGTATTTAGAGAATTTCCTCAAATAAAAGACTTTTACCCAACTTGAAATCGCTTTATCAAGAAAAATTATAACTTCCTTCTAAAATTGCTTTATCTAGAATAAAACATTACTCAACTATAGTATTCTCTATCTTCTTCAAATTCAGGCACTAACGTCCAATTTCCGGCCAAAATATTCCTTTTCCTATTGATTTTTACCTCTTCTTCTTAACTATTAATTCAAGGTGGTTCCCAAATAGATTCTAAGGTAGGTCCTAAAAAATATTTTATTTTGTTTCTAACGAATTTTTCCGACCAAGATGGTTCCCGGGCACCACCTGGAACATTCATAGCTCCGCCTATAAGTGTATTGATCTACTTAATTTTTCTTGACATCAAACTGCAAAAAGACGAAATGTTAATTAACCGGACCAACTTAACTCTTTAACATACTACGATAAAACTTACGTGTATTGATTAGGAGTGCAAACGAGTCGAACAACGCTCGACTCGACTAAACAACAGGGCCGGAATTAGGGGGTTCCCGAGGGTTCACGGAAACCCGATAAATGTTTGTCGCGTAATGTAATTTTTTGTAAAAGTTCTTGATTTTATAAAAATGAACTCGGTCTCAAAATTTTATGTCACGTAAATATTACTTAATCCGAAATTTTTTGTATTCAGTTATATAAAACTTCAATCTCAAATTTCGGATATCTAAATAAGGGTCCTAACATAAAACCGTCATCGCAAATTTCGAATATCCAAATTTGTGATATAGCTAGTTATTAACAATTCTCTTAAATTTTTTAAACTGACAACAAAAATTATTGTCGAAAATGTCGCATTTCATATTTTCTCTTTAGTCCATAAAAAGCCGTGAGACGATTCCAGTGGCAGACCTAGGGGGTTCCGGGGGGTTCGTGAGAACGTGATGGATGTTTATCGCGTAATGTAAATTTTTTGTAAAAGTTCATGATTTTTTCGAAATGAGGCCGGTCCCAAAATATTGTATCACGTAAATATTACTTAATCCGAAATTTTTGGTATTCGGATATATAAAACTTTTATCCAGAATTTGAGAAATATTAAAAAAAACTTAGCTAAAATAATAGGTCTAACATAAAACCGTCATCGCAAATTTCGGATATCCAAAATTGTGATATAACTAGTTATTAAAAAGAATTGACAAAAAAAATTATATATTTTCGCTTTAGTTCACAAAAACCCATGAGACGATTTTGATACCATCATAATCATATTTACCTTTTTTTGACAAATCTTAATATATTAAATAAAACTGTTTGTGAAAGAGATTTCAAACTTGTAAAAAATATAGCCCTCCAATGAAAAAATCAAATGTTGGAGTATGCTCGTGTCATAATAAATAATTATATGGCTAGTTAAGAAGATGAAGGAAAAATCAATATACACTGAGGTACCATTTTATATATCGTGTTTATTGTATTTACAGTATATAAATAACCCATGTAATTCGGGATCAATATCGGGCTTCTAATAACTAAGTATCGTACTTAGTTTATTAGACTTGAAAAAACAATGAAAAACCCATACAAGCCATCATGGGGCCGGCCTATTCAATAGGATAAGGAGGAGTTGGAAACTAGATAAGTTAGAAGATTTGGTCATTCATTTGTTACAAATCAATTAACAACTTTCCATGTTTTCTCTCCCCCTCCTCTCCTTATATATGGTAAGACACAAAGACAAAAAAAAGATATGAGAGTTTTTTTTGTTTTCTTGGTCCAACATTTGAATCTAGTTTATTAAGGTATCTTACAAGGTTACGGGGTTAAGACTAGAATCTATTTGGTATACAAGGAAGTGTAGTGTGGATACATCATAGAGGTGATCTCCATTGATCACTTGGTTTCATTGGGTGTTTCGTGTTAAGGTGAAGGTCACCATTTGATTCTACCGATCACGCTACAAAGGAATTACTTTTCTTGTTTTTATTATGCTTGATCATATGACTCTATGGATTCGGTGTTTTGTGATTTATCCGCTGCATTTAATTATTAATAATATGTTATTTAATTGTCAAATCACCTACAGTGGTATCACGAGCCATTATATGATGTCATATGATCATCTTGTATGCATACAAATGGCTAAAAATGCGTGTTTCTAATGGATTCAAAAGGAAGATTTTAAAACAGCCCCTAGGGCCTATTTTTTGAAAATAATTCAACCCAAATAGGGTCTTATTATCTGTGATTTTTGATCCCATATTCATTTGTTATGCATACTTTAATTGGTTTTGTTATCGGGTACGTGTAAAAGGGCCTAAATCGCGTGTTTTGAAACAATTATTGAATCGATTTTAAATCAGCCCTTTGGGCATTATTTTCTGAATTAATATGGTTGTTATAAGGTATTTAATACAGTACTAAGTGATCCTTAAGCCATTGGTTACAAGTACCAATCGGGGTTTTAATTCTAGTTAATTTATTTCTTCGATTCGTTGGCTAAACAATTTATTCTTGTTAATTATTTTGTTTTCATGGCAAATACATGCATGTTTGGCCATGGACTTAGACAACACCTTTTTGATACATGATATTATGATATTATTATGTTGTGTATGCAAAGCCGATGAAAACCATGACCATTTGTGACTTGTTTCGCTTGATATTGCATTTAATTTTAGTTTTGGGTTTTGGCATTGTTTCGGCTTCTTTTCGTATGTTTTTAATTTTTGTTGTAGCCATTGTTTGGGCACTTTACAGTAGTTAGATGATAGGATAAATGTATTTAATCATAAAATTATTATAACCGATGTTTGGATTCGAATGGCGCAAAAGTTAAAGGCATAAAGTCAAATTTGGAGCTGCTAGAGTAACCTCCACTAAAAATGGATTTTCCGGAATTCTATAAGGAGTTAGAGGCTGAAGTTTTTGGAGCAGGTGCAAAACTCATGCGGCTACAACTTCTTCAACTGGAGCTCAGGTTGGGGAAGACTCCTACTAGGAGTTTCAGGCCCGTCAAGTCAGCTGAAATTTTATGGCAGTTTTGGACATCATATTTCTATTAAGGGTTTCACTTGCTCAAGATGGTTCTTGGAGCAAGTGGGAGCCCTCCTTGTGGTTGTGTGATTAACCCTTAGTTGACTTCATGGTTCTCGTGATGGCTCACGAGACCAAGCATAGGTTTTTCATCGGTTGAGGCTTTGCATACTTATGGTTGTGTTTGTTTTGTTTGCTTTTATATATGTTTGAAATGTATATAACTTGCAAATGTTTTTATAAAATTAAAAATAAAACACAAACCCATTTTAGAAACGAAATCTTTGATTTAGTTTAAAGTTTAAATATGATTTGAAACTAAACACTTGTTTTTATATAAATAAAACTAAATAAATGTTATGATTGTTATTTAATTTATGTATTGTTCAAACTAATATTTATTCCACCTAAGTTATATATATTAGTTATGAAAATGAACAACTTGACGCACATAAAAACAAGTATTAGACTTAAGTTAAAAATAGTTTTGTTTAACTTGTGCTACGAAGGATGAATGCATGCTTCCAAGTACACACTTTTTGATCATGTATTTATCAAAACTTATATTCGTCATAAATTTAAGTCATGCCGTCCAATTGGTTGAGATCACTTGTAATTAATTTTTGCTCTGCGTAAGACGTAGGTGAATTGCAACCCAAGGTGATTATTCTCTATGCATGAGACCTAGACATATTCTCACATGTTCTCGCATTGGATGACTTAATCGAGTTAAGCAGGTGAGACCTTGGCTCGAGACAAGGATGGGACTAAACATGTCAGCTTGACATTGTTTCTCCGGTTACAAATGTCATAAGTCCCATATGGTCTAAGAATTGCACAGGTTTTTGCAATTGGTGAACGTCACCTACCTATTGAATCTATCATTGCTAGCAGATCAACTGATGTGATGGTCGAACCTCAATGAGGATCTTAGCCTTTCGTAAAATTAATTGTTTTATATAAACTTGCGTAGTTGATTTTTAAAAGGATAATTATCGAAAATACTAATAGGAACTTTATAATTTCTATTAATGACATTTATGCAACACAAACCGTAAACAAAAGTTTGTTTCCTTTCCTTGTTAGAGGAAGCCAAACTAAGTCTTCTTTCCTTGTAAGAAAAAGACATATTCCTATCCTTTCTACTTGTATTAGAAAGCTATAATAAGAACACTTGAATTTTCCAATCCTAATCAAAAATCAAAGCATACTTACTCGAGAAATCGTTTTGTCTTGTAAAAAGTCTAACGCTTAAGTACGGTTGCACATCTTATTTGGATGACTAGAGAACATGTATTCTATAGTGTTGATCCCAGTTAACTTCTAATGATCGAATTCCTTAAGCTTGTTTAAGGTTTAGTTATGCTAGATAAATCTAACCACTTAGTTTAAGAAACTTTGTTTGATAATACTAAAGATTATGCGGAATCTAATCTTTAATATAAGAAGAATTCTTCAGTAACACAAAACAATATAATTTCAATAATAAAAGCTCCAATATTATTATTACAAATAATACGAATACTCTCCTAGTATTAGGGTTACAAAACCTTGAAGCTATGAATTATACGACTAAGATACTAGATTGTAATTTATAAACTCTATGCCCTAGGACCTCCTTTTATACACCAAGGAGTCCTAGTCGATTTACAATATATTACAAAAACTTAGATTATTCTCAAAGATCTATTCTATAAATAACAATCTTTATCTCATAAGTAATCTTGATCTTCAAGCAATCTTTGTCTTTCAGCAGTTGTAACTTTCAGCAGTTGTAACTTTGTACCAGCAACATTAACTCTTAACAAGCAGTAGTAACTTATACACCAACAACATTAACTTATCAGCAGTAACTTCAAGATCATTATGAAGTCTTTTAATCCCAACAATCATCCCCTAAACCTTATATTCTTCTTCAAAATCTCATGTTTCTTCATTGAAAGCTTCATTAATCACCAGGAGGATGCTTCCAAACACCTCATTGATTCTTGAGTTGTTTTGTGATGAGCTTAAAATGCTGATAACACATTTCATTCTAATGATCAGCTTGCAGCTTCCTATTTAGCATATCTGTGATTGTAGGTGCTGTAAGAGGATATCTCTTTTCTACCAACATATGAATGTGCACATTTTGCTTCCTCAATGAATGTATTCCACATGAATCATATAGCTTCAAATCTAATACTCTGTAGTCTAATTGATTTTTTCATACTTGATTTTCAACATGTGGATCAAGCATTGTCTTTAGATCTCCATATAAAACTAAATCCAAGTCCTCCACTGATCTTGTTGATCCATACTTAGCTTTTACGAACTTGTACAAAGTTTTCAAGTCTTCTCTGTCAAAACTTTTAAGCATATGACTGAACACTAAGTACATCTTTGAACTTCCATCAGCCCTGATTATCTGGTAATAGCTTTTCTTCCCTTCTTTATGAATCTTCCAGTCAACAATGCTTGGAGGCTTACTTGCCAAAGGAATAGCATCAATTGCTACTTCTTCATTATCAGGAACAACTTCTATTAGTTTTTGAAGCTTTGCTGTTTCTTTATCCTCATCCAGCTTCTGCTTCTTAATACTTTTTTGTTCCAGCTCAGTGCCTGCTCTCTTTGAACTGCTCTCTTGTGCTATCTCTGCTTCTGCTCTTACTTCACTACCTTCCACCAATTCTGTATCCATATCTACAAATGTGTTTACCCTTTTCATAGCTTTGTCAAATAACTTCTTAATATCATCAAAGCTTTTGTCCTTCAACTGATTGTGCTTGTATTCGGCCATGTTTTTCAGATAAATAGACATTTTTTTTCTCTTTTGAGCTTTAGTTGGTGGTTTGTTCCTCTTTTCTTGACCTCTCATTGCTGCAAAGTGTTTCTTTCTTGCTTCTAAAAGTTGTACAAACAACTTGGACTCCTCTTCAATACTCAACTTCTCTTGTTCTTCTGCTTGCATTTGTTGAGCAATTTGATAATCAGCATCTATCATTGCTTGCACATTATCCCATGAAACAATGTTAGTTTCTTCTTCTTTTTCAGCTTTCTCTCTTGCACGTCTTACTTCCTCATCAAATTCATCTTGTAACTTTGAAACAATTTCTTCATCAAGCCTGATTAGTTTTTTCATCTTTATAGGCTTCTAAGGTTTTACCATTTTGTCTTTACCCTTGTCCTGAACCTTGAGTTGTGATGGCTGTTATGAAGAAACTGTTGGTGTAGTTGCTTGCTCCTCTTCATGAATAACAAGCCCTTTAGCCTTGGGTCTTGTGCTAGCAGCTGTAACTATTGTAGCAGCAGTTGTTGTTGTAATTATACCCTGCTCTGGTTCTTGTAACATAACCTTGTCAGCCTTAGGTTTTGCACTTTTCAAAGTTGCAAGTGCTTGAGCTAAAGTAACTTCATCAACACTTAAGTTCACATCTTTAGAAGAAACTTCAGTTTAAACAACCACCTCATCACCAACTAAGTCATGTACTCCAAACATATCTGTATCAGCATCAAAATGAGTACTAACTAAGTTAATTCCTACATCAGCATCAATATCAGCTATCCTCCCCTGTTTGGATGCATCCTCCTCACCTAAACCTTCATCTTCAGAGGATTTCACTCTTCTAGATAAACCAACCTTGTATAATCTTTTAAGATTGTGAGTTCTTGACCCTCCTTTCTTCTCTAACTTCTTGACTCTCAGTTTCAAACTTGTAATCTCTTAAGCTTGAGTAGTCTTTGTGTTCTCCATGTCAAGGACTCTTTGTTGCAATTTGGTACAAAATTCCTTTAATTCCTTTAATTTCCTTTAGTTTCAGACTATCCTCATCACTTCGAGGTGTGTTAACTCCTGCGAGCAGTGAATCATTGGAAGTTTTAGATACATTTTCAAACCCAGTTTGAGCAATAGTATCCCCCATGGTTTCTTGGCACCTAGGACCACTACCTGAACTAGTTCCTACAGAACTTGACTCATTAAGTGTTACCTTGGATTGGGCCTTATTGATGTTACCCCTATCCTGCTCTGCATCTAAGCTAGTAGCAGTAGTGGCAGCCCTTTCCAAACTGTCATCCATTTCCTCATAGACAACCTCATCTACAACATTGTCTGTAGGACCACTAGGCTAGGTACCTCAGTGTCCTTTATCTTTGGCTTCCTAGGTTTTTGTTTCTTTTGAGGTTGAGATATTGATGGTTGAATAATGGTGGGTGTGTAATGGGGATTAGTAGGATTTGCTGAACCTTCACCCATTTCTTCTTCAGCTTATACCTCATGTTGAATAAGTGTGTTTTCTTCAGAAAAGCCTTTCCCTACCCCTTCTCTGTCTAAAAATCTTCTTAGTATGAGAGGGTGTAACATAAATCTTTTTATGATTTGACATTCCTTCCAGTTGTTTCTCCAAAAACACTTGTACAAATCTTAGATACATAAAGAATTTACCAAACACAATCTATAAGTTCTATCATACTTTCAAATATATATTTTTGAAAAAGTTGAACCTTATGGTTCTTATAGTAAACAGATAATTGCCAGAAACCATATTGCTTACTAAATTCATTTCCATGCAGTTTGTATTAGCACTTAGGGCATTGAAAAATGGTTATGAATAAGAAGTTCCAATAGGAGAAAAAATGAATGCCTGCTATAAAATGAAGCTTCTGTGAAAAGTTTTTATACCCATCTTGTAAGTCATCAAACATGTAGATTTGGCAAGCAAATATGTACGTCTCAGCATTCAAGTTGAAGGTCACGTCTAACGATGATTCTTTTTAGTAACGATTATCTTTTTCATCCAATGGTTGTAAGTGTACTTCCGTGATAGTTTTCACCTTAACAGTAGCCAGAAATTGTTCAATGCTATGAAGTATAGATAGTAGGATTTGATCGTTGGCATCTTTGATAGAGGTTTAGCATTCAAAAATCAACCCCAAATATTCCCAAACCCCTTTACTTATAGTCTGAGGGTTTAGACACAACACACGAGACCAACAACAATTGTGCATGTATACAACAAAACTATAGGGTTGTACAATAGCTCTATCCCCCCGTTGGGTTTTGATGAGTAATGATGAAATTGAGGTTAGGGTTTGTGATTAGAGAGTATTGATTGAATGAAATATAAATTAAAAGAGTGAATTGAAACCCTTAATAGGAGATATATTTGAAAATACCACTCAAACACACATTAACGTTCACCCAACAGTTTAACGTTATGCTAGCAACATTAACTTTTAACAACAATTGTAAGTTATGCCTAGCAGCATTAACTTTCAACAGCAATAGGAAGTTTATGCCTAGCAGCATTAACTTCCAACAACAGTAGTAAGTTTATGTCTAGCAGCATTAACTTTCAACAATAGTAGTAAATTTATGCCTAACAGCATTAACTTCCAATCCCAGTCTAAACACTCTCTGTTTTTAATATCTTCAACTCTCTTTCTGTTTTTCAACTCACAACTTCTCTCAATTCTTTTACTCACCAAAACTCTCTGTCTGTTTTATTCCACACATCTCTCTTTCTGTTTTTATTCTCACCAACTATTCTTATTCTTTTACTCACAAATCACTCTGTTCTGTTTTTTACACATCTCTCTTTCTGTTGTTATTATCACAACTCTATCATTCTTTTTATCAAATTTTCACAATGTTAATTATACCAGCAGTATTAAGTATAACTAACAACATTAACTTAGCAGTATTAAGTATAACTAGCATCACTAATTATACTTAACAACACAAACTTTTAATGACATGAATAATAGTACTAATTCATACAAAAAACTATACCAAAAACATGAAAGATAAAATATTTTAAGGATTTAGCATTCCAATACTAGCAATCAAATATTGAAACCAACATACATCAAAAGCTTCTTTTGTATAGGAAAGTCTGGCAAATTCTTGTCTGTATGGTTTTTTACAAACCAATATGAATTAAACTTTTTCTTGCAAATCCCTTATAAAGTGGTGTCTAATCTCTATATGCTTTGTTTTGGAATGAAAAACAGGATTTTTAATTATGCAAATAGTACTGTTATTATTCAATAAAGATTTTGGTATGCAAGAAATTATACCCATAATCAAGTAATTGATTCGGAATCCAAAGTACTTGTCCGTAATAACTTGATGAAGCAGCCCACATATTCGATTCTGTTGAGGAATTTGCAACCACAATTGTTTCTTGCATTGCAATGATTATAAAATTTACTTCCAAGGATTGAATTGACAACCTCCTGTTGTAGACTTCCTATCCAAGCTTGCTCCAGCATAATCACTATCAGTGTATGCTACCAAATCAAAAGGTGAATCTTTTGGATACCAAAGGCCCAATTTAGGTTGACCTTTTAAGTATCTAAAAATTCTTTTCACAGCATGAAGATGTGACACTTTTGGGTTGACTTGGTATCTTGCACAGGCACACACTGCAAACATAATATCAGGTCTTGAAGAAGTAAGATACATCAATGAACCAATCATTGATCTATATAAATGAACATCCACTTCTTCACCATCTTCATCCTTGAGCAAAAGCTTTTGAGTTTCCATAGGTGTGCTTGCTGTCTTGACATCAGTAAAACCAAATTTCTTCAAAATCTCAGTCACATACTTGTCTTGACTGATAAAAATCCCATCCTCCTTCTGCTTTACTTGCAGTCCTAAGAAGAATGTGAGTTCACCCATAGAACTCATCTGAAACTTCTTATGCATCATCTTCTCAAACTCAGTGCATAATGACTTCTTTGTAGAGCCAAAAATGATATCATCTACATACACTTGAACTAACAGAATATCACCTTTGTCCCTTCTGATAAACAAAGTCTTGTCTATCTTTCCTCTCTGAAACCCATTGTCCAACAAATAAGTTGACAAGGTTTCATACCAAGCTCTGGGAGCTTGATGCAGTCCATAAAGTGCCTTTTCTACTTTGTATACTCTGTCAGGGAAGTCTGGATCTTCAAATCCTGGTGGTTGACAAACATAGACTTCCTCTTCAATCTTACCATAAAGAAAAGCACTCTTGACATCCATCTGGTACACCACAAAGTCTTTAAATGAGGCATAGGCTAAAAATAGCCTAATTGCTTCAATTCTTGCAACAGGGGCAAAGACTTCATCATAGTCAATCCCTTCTTCTTGTGTGTACCCTTGAGCAACCAATCTTGCTTTATTTTTAATCACAATTCCTCTTTCATCCTTTTTATTCCTGAAGACCCATTTAGTGCCTATGGGCCTTTTGCCATTTGGTAAATCCACCAAGGTCCAAACCTTTTGTAATTTAAATTGTAGAAGCTCATCCTGCATAGCTTCTATCCAGTTTGGATCCTGCAATGCTTGGATTACCTTTTTGGGTTCTACTTGTGATAAGAAGCAGGCAAACAAGCAATTTTGAAAGTCTTTATGGTTTGTTCTTTGCTGAACTAAACTAAACAAACCATGTTCTTCCAAATTCTTTGTCATTCTTCGCATTTGAGGTGCTAGCAGCATTAACATTGTTAGTGCTATCAACATTATCATCCTTCTCTTGATCAATACTTTCACTATCTTTTCTTGGATCTTCATCAACCTTCTTCTCATCATCACTTGAAGGTTTGGATCTATCATCTTGAGAACTCTTTAAACTTTGAGAGAATGGTGTATCAGCATTCCACAATGGTAGCAGAATGTAATATTTTCCAGGTACTGTCTCCATTCTAGCTTTGCCTGCATCATCACTTGCTTTTGTACTTGCATTACTATTAGACCAATTTCCTGCAACAACTGGCTTATAATTTATTGACTTTATTAGTGCATCAATATCAAAAAGCCAATTTGGTCCCCTTTCTGCAATATTAGGTGTATTCTCACTAAACTGGACATGCAGGTTCTCTTTAACTATCCTAGTTCTACTATTGAATACTCTAAATGATTTACTATTGATTGAGTACCCAACAAAGAATCCTTCATCAGCCTTACCATCAAACTTGCCTAAGTGATCTATGGTATTGAGAATCGTAACAGGACACTCAAATGGTCTCATAAAGGCTAAAGCTAGTTTTCTACCAAGAAAAAGTTCATAAGGGGTCTTGTTATGAGGCTTAGTTACTAATACCTTATTTTCACATAGCAAGCAGTATTAACTGCTTCAGCCTAAAAAGTAGTAGGTAGCTTAGAATCAGCTAGCATTGTCCTAGCAGCCTCAATTAGTGTTCTATTTTTCCTCTCAGCTACTCTATTTTGTTAAGGAGTTCTAGCCACACTAAATTCTCTCTTACTACCTTTTCTTTTACAAAACTGATTCATCTCCTTATTCTTGAACTTAGTTTCATTGTCACACCTAATTACCTTAACCCTTTGATCTATTAGATTTTCTACTCCAGTTATAAAGGACTTAAGAATGCCACTAGTCTCATCTTTAGTAGCTAGAAAGAAAACCCAACTAAACCTACTGTAATCATCTATGACAACTAGGCAATACATCTTTTTGGTTAAGCTTTTTACAAATGTTGGACCAAACAAATCCATGTGCAACATATGTAAAGGTTGGCTGATTGAACTTACTATTTTGGACTTACAAGAAGCTCTACATTGCTTTCCATTTTTACAAGCAACATAGGTTTGATTATTTTCAAAAAGTTTTGAAGGTAAACCTCTTACAAGATTTCTCTTAACCAATTTATTCATAGTTTTGAAATTTATGTGTCCAAGCCTCATATGCCAAAGTTCACATTCATCAGATGTGGCTTTTGCAAAGAGATAAGTTAGACCTCCATTAGGAACAATATTCTTTAAATCAACACTATACATATTGTTTTTTCTAGGAACTTTAAGTAAAACTTAACTTTCATCAGTTAACTTAAAGTTTGGAGATAAAACAATACATTCAGTGTCATTAACGAGAACACTATTCTTTTTGTCACACATTTGTGAGACACTAAAGAGGTTAAACTTTAACTCTCTTACAAAATATACATTCTCAAAATCTAAAGTACCAGTTTTGATTGTACCTCTGCCTGTGATTTTCCCTCCTTTGGGGTTTTTTCCAAAGGCAACATATCCTTCATCAACCTCTTTATAGTCTGTAAGATAGGACATGTTCCCTGTCATGTTCCTTGAGCATCTACTATCAATCACTCCTTGATCCTGTAAATCCATTTGTGGATTGCCCTACACATTAGATAAGAAAATCAGCTTTTTTTGGGGACCCAAGCCATCACTGACTTGGATCTGCCTTGTGCATTAACATAATCAAACTTTTTTAGAGTGATTGATGCACTGTTGTGTTTAGAAACATGGTCTAAAACTTTAGTCTTTGGTTTCTAAACCCAACAAGCTGAGGCCTTAACAACATTAACATTATTTCCCTTAACAACATTAACTATTTTAGCCTAGTAGCATTAACTACTACTTTTGGCCTAACATTATTAATATTTTTATCTTTAATAGTATTAACCCTCTGATTAAAATTACTGTTTTTAAATGTTGTATTCTTGTGAATGGGCCACTTAACAATTGAATGTGCTAATTTGTCATTGGTCTAGCACTATTTACTGTTATTTTTGGATGAGCAGTATTAACTTGTACAACACTATTAACCGATACTAAGCCAGACTTCATTAGTACTACTCTTGGAACCATGTTCTTTTTAGGGCATGGGTGAGTCTTTTTGGCAAAATTTTGATGATTCACCCTTTTAGCATTGTTCCAAATATGTTTTGTATTTTGAAACTGTTTTTGATTCACCTTTTTACCATTTACCTGCAAGTGATCAAAACATCCACATACATAACAAGCTTTATTAAACATCTCAAAGTTACTTCATAATCTTTGAGACATCATATTATTCCAGTTTCTTTGATTGCCTCTAGGAGTATGAATGATTTACCTATTTTGTTTAACATGATTAACAGTTTTTCTAGCAGTCTTTTCTTGCTGTTTAGGTTTGACAAACTCTATCTTAGCAAAACTAGGCTTAAATGTTTTCTTTTCAATCTTAGTTTGAGACACATTTTCTTCCTCACTATCTGGCACCTAATCCTCAATAATTGGAGCACCATTATTCTTCCTAACTGCTTTAGGCTTTCCTTCACTAGCCTTAGCTTTACTTTTCTCAACTATAGTCTTAATGACTATAGGCTCACTTGTAAACTCTTCTAAACCAGAGAATGACAGATCATGTTTTGGAGGCATAAAGTTTCCTGTATAGGGAGGTGGAACACCATTATACCCTAAACCTGTTCAGCTACCTGACAATCTATTAATTTGCTTAAGTTTTTAGATGAATTATCAAAATTTTCTACTGTTAGCTGAATTTCATCTTTTTGTTTTTGAGCCAGTTCCAACTTCCTTCTAAGCTCTGTAATGGCTACTTCTCTTAAATGAATCTCACATTTTAAGACCTTGATATCTTCCTCATAAACAAACTCATTTTTATTATAGACTAGAAGTCTTGCTTATACAGACTTTAAACCTGTTTTATAAGCAATATCATTTAACTTAGATGTCCTTAAGTCTTTTAACAGTTGTTCATTTTGTTCTTTAAGAAATCTTTGATGGAGTTAAACTTCAATTGATGTTCATTAGGGATGCCCATCAATAAAGTGCTTCTTGCCTTCAACTCTAACCTCCTTGTGCCTTTTTTAGTAGTTGTAGGAGCAATTATAGTCTCAACACCTTCAAACAACTATGGTATTGGAGGTGCATTACCAGTCCTCTATACTTTCCATAAGAATAATCAAGTCATCTGGATGTATGTTTCCATCCTCATCCTCCAAAGCTCATACTCACCTGGTTTGAGCATAGGCACTTTTAATGCAGCCACCATATGTGCTGAGTCTTGATCCATCTCTTTATAACAAACAAACCTTGAATGTAGAAGCAGTTTCTTCTTAGCAAAGTTTCTCAAAGCAACAAGTTCTGATACCAATTGTTGGATCCCAATTAACTTCTAATGATCGAATTCCTTAAGCTTGTTTAAGGTTTAGTTATGCTAGATAAATCTAACACAACTTAGTTTAAGAAACTTTGTTGAATAATACTAAAGATTATGCGGAATCTAATCTTTAATATAAGAAGAATTCTTCAGTAAAACAAAACAATATAATTTCAACAATAAAAGCTCCAATATTATTATTACAAATAATACGAATACTCTCCTAGTATTAGAGTTACAAAACCTTGAAGCTATAAATTATACGACTAAGATACTAGATTGTAATTTATAAACTCTATGCCCTAGGACCTCCTTTTATACACCAAGGAGTCCTAGTCGATTTATAATATATTACAAAAACTTAGATTATTCTCAAAGATATATTCTATAAATAACAATCCTTATCTCATAAGCAATCTTGATCTTCAAGCAATCTTTATCTTTCAGCAGTTGTAATCTTTCAGCAGTTGTAACTTTCAGCAGTTGTAACTTTATACCAGCAGCATTAACTCTTAACAAGCAGTAGTAACTTATACACCAGCATCATTAACTTATCAACAGTAACTTCAAGATCATCATGAAGTCTTTTAATCCCAACATATAGTCACCAAAATGATACAACTTAAAGCGTCAAGACATGATATGAGTTTTAATAATTAGAAATGGAAATCTCAATAAATCGCGAAAGAGAAAAGGAAATTAATAGCATGTTTTCTAGTAGTTTTCCTTAACTCAATATTTTTCCAAAGATTCTACACACTTTTGAGGTAATGTAAAAGGAGGAATTGCATACAAAACTTTCAAGTTAAAGAATGGCATTGATGGCTAGTCCATCATATATATAGTAGAACTTGACACACTTCCTTGAATATCTAAGTACATGTTTACTAGTCTGTGAGGCTCATATTAGAGATAATGTGCTGATATTCAAAGAGTATAAAAGTAAATAAATTGCTACTTGCACTTCATTGGCATAGACACACATTTAATGTTGTCTTATCCAGTGGGAGCAATGCATTTTACTACTAATATAGACGTACATGTAATGTTGTCTAAATTCAGTAGGAGCTATGAGCTTATCACCTTGTAAGTGACCCATTTTATTTCTAACTAGTCTTGAAATAATACATTACTTTTCATATACGAAGCATCATAGTTTTATAAGAATCATAGCATATCATTCTACTAGATGTAATTAACAAGTATGTAATTAACTTGAAAAGAAAGTTGAAGCCAAGAGTTGGCATTCAATAATACTTTATTTAATATGCTTGTAACTTCTTGTAAAGACATCAATAACAAGTATGTAATTAACTTGAAAAGAAAGTTAAAGTCAAGAGTTGGCATTCAATAATACTTTATTTAATATGCTTGTAACTTCT
>BQNB010129312.1:2639-19137 GCA_026074375.1 Tanacetum coccineum
CGCGCCCCAACTACAAAATGTTTCTCCTTCAACAGATACAACAGCTCCATCACAACAAGAGTTGGATCTTCTTTTCGGTCCTTTGTACGATGAAATTTTCAATGAAGGTACTTCAAGTGTCATCAAGTCTTCTTCTCCCACTGAAAATTCTAAACAACAAGACACATCACCTACAACGAATATTCAAACTTCAACAAAACCAACAACTCTAACTACAACTGTTATTGCTGAGGAAAACAATGATAATCAAGCAGCAGATACACAATTCCAATAAGATGAATTTATCAATCCTTTATGTACACCGATACGAGAAGTTACTGAGTCTTCCTCACGTAATATTGATAATTCAAATATGCATACCTTCTATCAACCACTTGATTCCGAATACCGATGGATGAAAGATCACCCGCTAGAACAAGTTCATGGAAATCCATCCAAGCCAGTGCAAATAAGACGACAACTTGCAACAGATCCTGAAATATGTATGTGCGCGCTCACCGTGAGTACTGCTGAACCAAAAAACATTAAGGAGGCAATTGATGATTTAGCATGCATAGAGGCAATGCAGGAAGAACTGCATCAATTTGATTGACTACAAGTTTGGGAACTCGTCGACAAACCGTTTGGCAAGACTGTAATCAAGCTAAAGTGGTTATGGAAGAACAAAAAAGATGAAGATCAAACTGTTATTCACAATAAGGCACGACTTGTAGCTAAGGGATATGCTCAAGAATAGGGTATTGATTTCGAGGAATCATTTACTCCAATTGCTCGCTTGGAAGCTGTTCGGATTTTCATTGCATACGCAGAACACAAGTCTTTTCCAATTTATCAGATGGACGTGAAAACGGCATTTCTTAATAGTCCACTGAAGAAGGCGGTTTATGTTGCACAACCAGATGGGTTCGTTGATCCTGATCATCCAGAAAAGGTTTACCGACTAAGGAAAGCTCTATATGGATTGAAGCAAGCTCCGAGAGCCTGGTATGATGAACTCTCAAATTTCTTGATGTCCGAAGGTTTTACTAAAGGTACCATTGACCTTATCCTATTCATGATAAGATACGGGTAGGACATTCTACTTGTGCAGATTTACGTCGATGACATTATTTTCGGGTCTACAAACCCTAAATTTTCTAAAAGATTTGAAAAATTAATGCACGGTAGATTTGAGATTTCCTTAATGGGGGAAATGAAATTCTTTTAGGACTTTAGATCCACCAATCCCCAAGAGGTATCTTTATCAATCAGGCCAAGTACGCTCTAGAAATACTTAAAAACATGGTATGGAAAAATGTGATACCGTTGGTACACCAATGGCTACCAAACCTAAAGTAGATGCAGACTTGAGTGGAAAACTCGTAGACCAATACCGTAGTAAAATCGGGTCACTCATGTATCTGACATCTAGTAGACTAGACATTATTGTGCATGTTATCAAGCAAGACTGACTGAAAAACACCTCAAAGAGGTTAAAAGGATCTTTCGATACTTAAGAGGTACCATTAATATTGGACTTTAGTATCTGAATTATTCTGGCTTTGAAATAACAGCTTTTTCATATGCCGACCATGACGGATGTCTTGATACTCACAAAATCACTTCTAGAGGAATACAGTTCCTAGGTGATAAATTAGTCAGCTGGATGTTCAAGAAGCAAGACTGCACTGCAATGTCATCAGCAGAGACAAAGTAAGTGGCGTTATCTGCAAGTTATGCTCAAGTAATGTGGATGAGGACACATCTTAAGGATTATGGATTCAACTATAACAAAATACCGTTGTATTGAGGCTCTCAGTCCGCCATAGCAATCTTATGCAACCCCGTGTAAGCCTCCCGTACCAAGCATATTTCTCGATATCATTTTATCAAGGAACAGGTTGAAAACGGTATAATTGAATTATACTTTGTCAGAACTGAATACCAATTAGTTGATACGTTTACTAAAGCCTTAAGTAGAGATTTGATGTACTGTTTTTGTAGACCTCTCATACTGAGACACTAGGTTCATGTGATACAGGTGGATTGAAAATATCTGAGAAATAATATGGCCTATTGTTAATACTTTGGAACTTTTTATACATAGTGATCACGTGTCATAGAAACCTTTTAAATCCACACTCATCAATTCTCCAATGTGTCACTATACATCCTAAGAGTGCAGCACAGACGATAACGCCCCACCCACTAGCATTGAACACGCCAAAGCCCCTCGCTACGACGCATACTCACAAGACTAGCGTCCTCTTACCGCTCACGCTTTTCACTCATACCCATCCGACCTCCTTGGTCCTCATGAGCTCGTTTGTCCTCTACCACCCTCAGCAAAAGGACGGTTTGGCAAATGAACGTCTGACTTGATATATTTCTTTTTAAAACATCGACTTGTAAATATTTTTGAGAAAAGCAAAATGAAAAAATATAAAATCTATAAAACCAAATACAAATGTATAAAATTTCAAAAAGAAAATACAAAATCAAAAAATCAAAAATTTCTAAAAAAGAATCTTCTCGACATGTCTCTTGGAATCGACAATTTACGTACATAGAAAGCTTGATTATATTGACACGGGTGTGTGTAAATGAAGTTCGTTGAAAGATTTTTGAAATGCTTTCAAATAATGTATTTTCTATTTTTTCTTTATGACTTGTAATTGCTCTCAGATTGCCAAATCGCGTCGTTTCCGAAGACAAAAGGAGAGGTTCGTTTCGTTTGCGCTTATCCTAAAGGTTAGAGAGGACAGTATTCTTTCATGATGTTTTTTTCAAAAAATGTTGAACATAATAATTTTTTCAGATTCTCAAAGACAATTCCAAAATCTTTCAAAAATTATGTGTTTCAACACTCCATCCCTCATAAAGTTTTACAAGACAATTCTTTATAGAGTTAAGATCAACATAGCGAACTCTCTCCTACCTCATATCTCGGACCGAGAGCGATACCTAACCTCTTCCGAGGCGGTAAGGTAACCTCGGGTCTGTCTGCTCTACGGTCAGTAGAGAGTAGATACAAAGGTGGTGATGAAGTAGGTAGCAGTATGGGTAAGAGTGGTGGTGTCCCCGATGGTGAGGTACCTAATGGAGGTGTATTTGCTTTAGTGTGGGAGAGTATGATATGTGGTGGTGGTGAATGGGAAGTAGATGGGGCTTCGGCTCTCAGCCGGATCATCGCAGCTTTGTAGCCCAATGGATAAGTAGGACTAACAGGTAATGGTGGAGGTGCTAAAGGTAGTGGTGGTGATACTAGGAGTGGTGGTGAGGGAATCTGAGGTAGTGGTGATGACCATGAGGAAAGGGGTAATGGTGGAGGTGAGGGTATGGCAAGGAGTCTGGCAACCTCTGCCTCAGACTAAAATGGTGTAGGTGGCTCATCTCGGATCGACATCCTAGCAGTAACGCGGTGTACAGGATGTGGTGGTGGTGTGACCGCAGACTCGTCGGTATCAAACAACTCAGTCTCCTCAGCAGATAGAGCATGATCAACAACTGGTAAAGCAACAGCTGTAGAGTCGGCATGAGCTGGGTGCTCCTCCTCCTCCTCATCCCCCTCAATATCAACATCATCATCCTCCGGATCCTCCTCGGGATCTGACTCAGAAACATACCCTGGTAAATCAGCAGTGGGTGAGACAGCAGCAGGCAGTGGCTGCTCCTCGGCTGTGAGTACATCATCCTCCGATGGCATAAACTCCTGGTATACTAGCTCTAGAACAAGGTCTGGTAGAGGTGGTGCCTGCTCTGGCTCCTCAGGGCCAGGCATGTAGTCCGGTGATGGTGGGGCGTGTAAAATGACCTGCACATATAGGTCATCTAGCATCCAGGGTAGTCCCTCGTACTCAGGTCCAAAAACTCCTGGGGATCCAATGTCTGATAAGCCCTCAAACAGACCGGATACCTCCGTGTATGTGACCGTGGAATCCTCAGAATCTGACATGACAATATCTAAAAATCCAAAATAGCTTATATTAGTATTTAATATAAGACTCATATAGTAATATACATTTGTATCATAACATGTATATCAATCATGAATGCATCTAGTCTAATCAACTAATGCAACAACTAGTGTATGTATGTCCCGTGAATATCCTTTTGTATGAGTGCAATGTTTAAAAACGGTTATAGTCCAGTAAAACCATTTGACCTGGTTCTCTATAACCTTGGCTCTGATACCAATCTATAACACCCCCAAATTGGGTCGCAGCAGAATATGGGTTAGGGGTGATACTTCATATATCAATAACATAAGATATATATATATAAGAACGACCAAAAAGTCGTTTAAAACCGATACATTGGATTTAGCAAAGTATTTGTTACAAAAGCCTGAAGCTTCACTTGTTCAAATTACATATTATAAAGATTCTAGTCCATAACAAATGTTTCCCAAAATGTAATGCAACCAAATCTTTAATGCATGACTTCCAAAATAATGACCACCAATGTATCCCTTGTCTTGTACCTTATTGATCTCCTGAGAAAACATTGCTTAAAACGTCAACATATTGTTGAGTGAATTCATAGGTTTATAAAATGTATAATGTAGGACCGCAAGATTTTTTCTATGTTAAATGACAACAGATGCAATCATTATTAAATGTAATTACGTTTCCTAAAGCTTCATGGTCACTGAAGCTCGACCATGTATTGAATGCAATATAAAATTTGCCAACATTGCCCGTGATGATGTTTTAACCCGCAACATCCTATGTCCGACATGGTATACGTTTGTTGTCCGCAAACACAGATACAGTGAGTATGACTCACCGAAACGGGGGAGTAATCCCCAAATAGATCTTTTAACATTCGCCTCTCAACAGTAAATTGACAATTAATGGTTAATGGGCTCAGAGGGTTTATCGCTACGTTAGGCAACACGTATCGTAAATGTGACTTTGTCCACTTGCGTCCAATTGTAAAAAACTTTATATGTTCTCACCCCAAAAATTGTAAATCATTAAATTGTAAAACGTGGGCTATAAACTCTCCTTGTGTGAACCCCAATATCAAGTAATATCACAGTAAATGCGTCAGATAAACGGCCGAATGCAACACTAATTAATTATAGGGCGTATGAGTACTATGCCCACTTTGAATAAACTAATACACTTATCTAATTCTATATATCTACATACACACATCGAATTGCGTTTGTGAATTCGTATTTATAAAGATAATAGTTTATAAATATTTCCTTAGTAATACGACGTAACCTTTATCGTTTTAAGACTGTGTTCTACGTTTCTTATGTCCACGCTTTCGTATTAAGACGAGTTATCAAAATATTACATTTTTATATTTTTAGTCCCCTGATGAACAGTGTTTTTACTATTCATGACAGTTTATAAATTTATTTTTATAGGTTTAGTTATCGTAAAACCAGTAAATGTCGTATCTTATTCGTTTTAACTCCGTTTTTAGTGATTCTTTCGAGCCGTCTTTGTAATTAAAAGTTTTATCAAATTAATGATGTTTTCAAAATGTTCATGTCTGATATGAATAGTAACTTTTATAAAAATAGTTTTATAAAAGTATTTATTGTCGTAAACTCGCGTAATTCATAACTCCTTCGTTATAAATCATAAAATTATGATTCTTATTGTTTTGAAATCCTAAAATTATGTACTAACTGATAAAATATGTTTACATTTTCATTAGATGTGAATAGTAATTGGTTTTTATAAAATTTCTTTTATAAACGCGTTTAATTAATGTATAACTTAAAATTAGCGTATCTCCCTCGTTATAAATCGGTTTTTCGAGTTCTCTACATGCCCACGATCCTTGTGACATGTAGTATTTTATAAAATCATAAAATATACATTAAGTTCGAATTTCAAACAGCCCACTTTGTCCATTTTGTTCAAATGTGTTTAAAAGTTGCTTTTATAACTTTTTAGTTTCACCACTTTGTTGCAAGTCCATTGCCACACTTATTATCACATGTCTTACATCCTTAGGGTCTCTAGTCCATGATTAGTCTATATATTGTCCAAGAATCATAAGATCCAAATGTGTACATACTTATTTATCCATGAACTTTCATAAGTATACTTTTTAGATAACTTGCTTATATATACTTTTTATACATAAACCAAACTCATATAATGTATATACTTCCATTCTTACATGATATTAACAATAATATAGCACATGAAAAAGTATATCATACCATGATCATACGTAAAAATTCCATTTTTCATGTAAACAAGTTCTTTGATGGTGATTAACTATACACACATTATATATGCATAAAATCATGAAAGTAAAGAGATTAAGAGTTTTAGGTAACCTTAATATGAAGTGTGGTGATGAACAATGTGATCTAAACCATTGTTTAGAAACCAAACCCTAGCTTCCACAACAAAGAAACCATAATTCAAAATGAAAACCCTAATCTTGCTTCTTCTTTGTTTAACCCTTGTAAACTCTAAACCAGCCCTTTTAAATGCCTTAGGTTATCTTAGAAATGATGTAGGTATGTATGTAAATGTTGTAAATAAAATTTTGTATGGATTTGGTGGTGGATTTGTGTTGGCCGTGGCATATAAGGAGGAAAAGGGAGAGAATTTGTGTTTTTTACTAAGTAAAATAAGTATGTATGTGTTACTTACACTAGAACTTGCCTTTTATACACTTGGACTAGTCAAGGAGATCATATGAAAGTCTTAAGACATCTAAAGGATTTTAAGGAAGTCATTGGTCAAAGAAAGACATAGGTTTATTGTTAGTGATTGTAATATAATAGAGTTGTAATTTTTGTTGAACTCTTTGTCCCCTATTATTGTTGTTTTCTAGGCTATGGGTTAGGCGGGAGGGAATAGGGCTAGAAATATCTTTTGATCTTTCATCGGTAAATAATTGCACTACTTAAAGCTTTAAGTTATATATTTTAAGTGTAGATGTATAACTTGTATTGTGTAGGTTCCTAGTTGATTAAATTCATGTACCATATGACCAACAATCTTACCATAGGTAAAGTTTTATAAAACTTTAGGTATTGGGTACAATAATGGGTATTTGTTGAAGCGTAGAAAAGCTTTGGTGGTTCCGGGTATGCCTTAATGTATTTTATCGTGAAACGTAAACACTTTACGCAACCAATAAAAATAAAATGAACAAAGTTAATAATTATCCTTAAAATAATCACTTAACACTTGCTTGATGTAAATATTTAATTGTTTGATGCCCGTTTACATTGAACGATAATTTCTAGCTTACGCGATTTAACTTAACGATTACGATTTAAAAGCAAACGCGTATAATACCAAAAATACATAGTGAATTTATTGACGTCGTAAATGACCCTAAAACACGGGGTGTTATAATCTTCCCCCGTTAACTGAGCCTTGTCCTCAAGACTTAAGACACGGCACTTGACGACAGTGCGGTCTTTGTGAAGAGGTGTGGATATTTCTTCCGGAATTGGTCTTCACATTCCTAAGTGAACTCAGGACCTCTCCTGGAGTTCCATCGAACCTTTATTATTAGAATGCGGCTTCGCTTCAACCTTTTAACTTCACGATCCATGATTTCTACCAGCTCCTCGACAAAATGAAGCTTGTCATCAAAGTGAAGTCCAACCAATGGAACAGCTAATGGTTCATCGACATAACACTTCTTCAAGTTGGATGCATGAAACGTATTGTGATCCCTGCTCAGCTCTTGCAGAAGCTCAAGCTTGTAAGCAACGGATCCAACCTGTTCCAACACCTTGAAAGGTCCAACATATCTGGGGTTTAACTTCCACCGTTTGCCAAAACGTACGACCCCTTTCCAAGGCAAAACCTTAAGCATAACCTTATCTTCAACTTGAAATTCCATTGGCTTACGCTTTAGATCGGCGTAACTCTTTTGTCTATCGCGGGAGGCTTGCATTCTTTGCTTGATCTGGATGATCTTCTCGGTCGTTTCTTGAAACCAGTGAGTTGAACTTCTCCAACCTCGGCCCAACAAACGGGTGAACGACACTTTCGACCGTAAAGTGCTTCAAATGGTGCAGCCTTGATGCTAGCGTGATAGCTATTGTTATACGAGAACTCGACTAATGGCAAATGGTTAACCCAACCCCTTCCACAGTCGATTGCACAGGCATGCAGCATATCCTCGAGAGTTTGAATAGTCCTCTTGCTTTGTCCGTCAGTCTACGGATGATATGCAGTACTCATGTCCAAGTTAGTACCCAAAGCTTTCTGAAGTGACCTCCAGAAATTTGATGCGAACCTCGGGTCGCGATCACAAATGATTGAGACAGGGATTCCATGCCTCGTGACCACTTCCTTTAGGTACATTCTTGCCAGTTTCTCCATGGGATCAGTTTCCCTTATGGGTACAAAGATTGCAGACTTAGTAAGTCGGTCGACGATCACCCAAATAGTGTCATAGCCTTGTGATGACTTAGGAAGCTTCGTGACAAAATCTATAGTGATATTGTCCCACTTCCATTGAGGTATATCGGGTTGTACCAATAATCCTAATGGCCTTTGGTGTTCGGCCTTGACTTTAGCACACGTCAGACATTTGCTAACATAGGTGGCGATGTTGGCCTTCATATTGGGCCACCAATATAGCTTCTTCATGTCCTGATACATTTTGTCAGAACCCGGATGAATAGAGTATTTTAACTTGTGGGACTCGTGCATGATCACAGTCCTCAAGTCGCCATAACATGGTAACCAACTCCTGCCACTGAAGCATAGAGTTCTATCCGCACGAGGTTCCAACTTTTCCCTTCTAAATTTCTCCGGATCCTTTGAGTTTTCAACCAACATGCCTCCAACATCTTCGTTCTTGATGTTCTCTGGTTTTCATGCTTCAGTTTGAGCATTCAGGATTTGTTTAGGAAGATCCAAGCCAATAGTCATCACTAAGGCTCAAACTCTTAATGGTTTACTACTCCGCCCTCCTTTCATGACTCAACAGCAACGCCAACACATTCGTTTCCCGGGTGGTAATGGATCTCACAGTCGTAATCACTAAGCAGTTCTAACCAACGACGCTGCCTCATATTCAGCTCCTTTTGATTAAGAATGTGTTGTAGACTCTTGTGATCTGTGAACACCGTACACTTGGTTCTGTACAAATAGTGTCTCCAAAGTTTCAAGGAAAACACTACTGATCCAATTTCCAAATCATGAGTTGTATAGTTTTTCTCATGAATTTTAATTGGCGTGATGCATAAGAAATTACTTTCTCTCTTTGCATTAATACAGCACCCAATCCCTTATGCGACGCATCGTAATAGACTACAAAATCTTTGCTTCCCTCAGGTAAACCAGGAATTGGTCGCCACTGACACAAACTTTTTCTTTAATAACTGGAAGGCGACTTCCTGCTTGTCTCCCCAATCGAACTTAACTCCTTTCTGAGTAAGCTTGGTTATCGACTTGGCAATCTTCGAAAATCATTCGATGAATCTTCAGTAATACCCAGTGAGACCTAAGAATTGGTGAATCTCCGTTGTGTTTTAGGAGATTCCCAATCCTTTATGGATTCAATTTTGGTGGGGTCTACGTGAATGCCTTGACTATCAATCACGTGGCCGACAAATTATACCTTAGGAATCCAAAATTCACATTTAAAGAACTTAGCATACAACTTCTCTTTCTTAAGCAATTCTAGAACTGCCTTAAGGTGTTCTTCATTCTCCTTCTTGTTCTTGGAGTAGATAAAGCGTTCTTCAATAAGGACAATCACAAATGTATCCAAAAAATGCTTTGCACAACGCGGTTCATGAGGTCCATAAAACACTGCTGGGTGCGTTCTTCTAGCCAAATGGCATTACTTGGAAACTCGTAATGACATATCGAGTTCGGAATGCCCATTTTAGATATCATCTTCCCTATTCGAAGCTAGTAATAAACATATAGAGGTCTATTTAGTAATAAACACTAGATCCTTGTAGTTGATCAAACAAATCGTCGATCCTTGGGAGTGGATAACGATTCTACTAATGGCAAATGCTTAAACTAGCCCTTTCTAAAGTCGATCGCACAAGCACGCAACATATCCTCGAGAGTTTAAATATTCCTCTCGCTTTGTCCGTCAGTCTGAGGATGATATGTAGTACTCATATCTAAGTTAGTACCCAAAGCCTTCTGAAGTGACCTCTAGAAATTTGATGCGAACCTCGGGTCGCGATCACAAATGATTGAGACAGGTATTCCATGCCTCGTGACCACCTCCTTTAGGTACATTCTTGCCAACTTTTCCATGGGATCAGTTTCCCTCATCGGTACAAAGATGGCAGATTCAGTGAGTCGGCCAACAATCACCCAAATGGTGTCATAACTTTGTGATGACTTAGGAAGCTTCATGACAAAATATATAGTGATATTGACCCACTTCCATTGAGGTATTTCGGATTGTACCAACAATCCTGATGGCCTTTGATGTTCAGCCTTGACCTTAGCACAGGTTAGACATTTGCTAACATAGGTGGCGATGTCGGCCTTCATATTAGGCCACCAATAAAGCTTTTTCATGTCCTGATACATCTTGTCAGAACCCGGATGGATAGAATATTTTGACTTGTGGGACTCGTGCATAATCACAGTCCTTAAGTTTTCATAGCATGGTAACCAACTCCCGCTATTTAAGTATAGAGTTCCATCCGCATGAGGTTCCAACTTTTCCGTTCTAAGCTTCTCTGGATCTTTTGATTTTTCAATCAACATACCTCCAACATCTTTGTTCTTGAGGTTCTCTGGTTTTCGTGCTTCAGTCTGAGCATTCAAGATTTGTTTGGGAAGATCCAAGCTAATAGTCATGACTAAGGCTTGAACTCTTAATGGTTCAATTCGTTCTTTCTTGCTCAAAGCATCAGCAACAACATTTGCCTTTCCCGGGTGATAACGAATCTTACAATCGTAATCACTGAGAAACTCCAACCAACAACGTTGCCTCATGTTCAACTCTTTCTGATTAAGAATGTGTTGTAAACTCTTATGATCAGTAAACACTGTACACTTGGTCCCATACAGATAGTGTCTCCAAATCTTGAGAGTGAACACTACTACTCCAAGTTCCAAATCATGAGTCGTATAGTTCTTCTCATGAATTTTCAATTGGCGTGATGCATAAGCAATCACCTTATCTCTTTGCATCAACAGATCACCCAAACCTTTGATTGAAGCATCGCAGTATGCGATAAAATCTATGCTTCCTTTAGGTAAAGCCATAATTGGTGCACTATATAACTTCTGCTTCAATAGTTGAAAAACTGCTTCTTATTTGTCACCCTAAACGAACATGACCTTCTTCTGAGTAAGCTTGGTCATTGGCTTTGCGATCTTCGAAAATCCTTCGATGAATCTTCGGTAGTACCCAGCAAGACCTAAAAATTGACGAATCTTCGTTGGCGTTTTAGGAGATGCCCAGTCTTTAATGGATTCGATCTTGGCGGGATCTACATGAATGCCTTGACTATCAATCACGTGTCTAAGAAATTGTACCTTGGGAAGCTAAAATTCACATTTATAGAATTTAGCGTACAACTCCTCTTTCTTAAGCAATTCCAGAATTGCCTTAAGATGTTATTCGTATTCCTTCTTGTTCTTGGAGTAGATAAGGATATCGTCAATAAAGACAATTACAAATTTATCCAAAAATGTCTTGCACATGCGGTTCATGAGATCCATAAATACTGCTGGTGCGTTCGTCAAGCCAAATGGCATAACTTGGAACTCATAATGACCATATCAAGTTCTGAATGCCATTTTCGGAATATCCTCTTCTCATACCCGAAGCTG
Source organism: Tanacetum coccineum (assembly GCA_026074375.1). Classification (NCBI taxonomy): domain Eukaryota; kingdom Viridiplantae; phylum Streptophyta; class Magnoliopsida; order Asterales; family Asteraceae; genus Tanacetum; species Tanacetum coccineum. Next base: position 14,390 of record BQNB010129312.1, read on the forward strand.
GTGATAACCTGATCGCAAGTCTATCTTAGAATAAACACTGGATCCTTGTAGTTGGTCAAATAAATCGTAGATCCTTGGGAGGGGATAACGATTCTTCACCATTAACTTGTTCAGCTCTCGGTAGTCAATGCATATTCGAAATGATCCATCCTTCTTCTTGACAAACAAGACCGGAGCTCCCCAAGGTGAGGAACTGGGTCTTATGAAGCCCTTGTCAGAAAGTTCTTTCAGTTGCTCCGATAACTCTTTCATTTCAGAAGGCGTCAATCGATAAGGTGCCCGTGCTACAGGTGCAACACCAAGTATCAGATAGATTTGAAATTCCACTTGTCGAGTTGGAGGAAGACCCGACAAGTCCTCGGGGAATACATCAGGAAAATCTCGAACTATCGGTACATCCTCAAGTCGCTTCTTCTCCGACTTGTCTTTCGTCTCCTTTGTAGTAACGTTTTCCAAAAAGACCTGACATCCTTTTAGCATGTACTTCTGCGTCTTAGTGCATGAGATGATGTTCAATCGAGTCTCGTTCCCTCGGTTGCTTCCGTCACCATGAACAATCAAGGTTTCATTTCCCCAGGAAATACAAATGATTTTCTCAGCACAAACGATGACTGCTTGGTACTATGCTAACCAATCTATACCGATAATGATGTCAAGACTACCAAGTTCTAAATGCATTAAGTCTATGTTGAATGGGTGGTTCAGGAAGTTTAATGTACAACCCCTAAGGATAGTGTTTAACCTAATTATTCTCCCGTCAACTAGTTCAACGTCATAATAGTGATCTAATGCAGTTGGTATGATATCAATTTGGGAGCTAAATGCAGTAGACATAAAGCTTCTATTGGCATCGGTATCAAATAAGACAGAAGCATAGCGGTTGTTTAGAAGGAACGTACCCGTCACGACGTTGGAGTCAAGATTTGTCCCTACACAGCCTACCGCATACACTTTCGTTGAAGCATTGCCATTTCTAGCTTGGTTACCGCGGTTGTTGTTTTTCAACTTTGCACAATCCCTCTTGAAGTGTCCCCGAGCTCCACATTCATAGCAAGTGGGTTTCTGACCTGCCCTAGTGCCCCTTTGGTTGTTAGCAGTGTTGGCATTGGCGGTACTCCTACAGTCACGGGCCAGATGGCCAACTCAGTTGCACTTATGGCATTTGGGAGCACATGGACCATCATGGAGATAGTTGCATTTAGAGCATAGGGGTTTAGATCCCCCGTATAGCTTCTTCTTACCAGATCCTGCAGTGTAGGCTCGGTCAGTGTTCTGCCTCTTGTTTTGTTGTTGTTGTGGTTGTTGATGGTTATCATCTTGCTTTCTCTTGTTCTCTGTTTGACGCTCAGCAAAAGTACAGATTTTCTTATCCATCAGTTCAGTTGCTATTTCAATCGCCTCTTGCATTGTCTTAGGCTTTGATGCTACTACACTCTCGTAGATCATGTCGGGCAAACCACCGACATATCTCTCAATCTTTTCAGACTCTTCAAGAAACATTCTAACACACAGCAATGCTAGTTCCTAAAAATGTTGGTTGTACCTTATCACGTCGGTACCTTTCACTTTTTAATTCCATAATTCAGCCTCTAGTTTCTTAACCTCAACCCTCGGGCAGTACTTGTTAGTCATCTTCTTTTTCAGGTCTGTCCAAGTCATTGCATACGCAACATCATGACCAACAATCCTAACATAGGAGTTCCACAATATTAGCGCACATGCGAGAAGAGTACAAGTGGAAAACTTGATTTGGTTCTCCACCGAGCAGTTGCTTATAGTGAACACAGTTTCCATTTTCTCAAACCATTGAATCAATTCGACAACTCCTTTCATGCCTTTGAAATTCAAAGGTTGGCACATCATGAAGTCTGGGTAAGTGCACTCTCTAGCAACTTGTTCCGTCCTTCTAACATCTATTCCTGAAACATGGCAGTCATCGCCATTCGTGCTTCTGTTAGCATCACATGCTGCCAAAGCGGCAGTAACACCTTGGTCAATCATTGCCTGAAGCTAGGCATTAGTGACAAATGTGGTGGCGGCTGTTGCAGCCAGTGTTGATCCGGTGGCTCTTTTTGGTGCCATTTTCTTCAATCATAAGAAAATATAATACCCGTTAGATTTCGTAAAATCATAACCATGACATGACATATACACAATAAGTAAAGAGAGATCACAACACATAGTGAAATATACAACTGAATTGAAGTTAACAATGGTGTAACTAAATCGACATTCATTCATAATAAATTCGATTACAGACATGACATAATACCACCATTCCATATATAATTGGAAAACATACATGATTGGTTCAGATACAAAATGATCACAACGATTAGGTTACAAGATAAAATGTACAACCTAAAGGCATACTAGCCAAGAGTTACCCGTAATACTTAGTAGGCTATACAAAATAACTAGCCATAACGTGATCTATGAACTGCTACCAGCCTCCCCTAGTGCATCTAGCTGTGTCGGACCTTTAGCTGGTCTTTGTTGTCTCTAAAATGCTGTCATCTGTGTCTGTAGTGCGTTCAACAACTTTAGTGCCTCAATGAACTGTGTTTTTCTCCTGTGGTTCGCTGCCAGCAACTCTATAATCGCCGCCTGTCGCCTGCGGTCCGCTGCCTGCAACTCTGTAATCACTGCCCGCTGACCCAATACAGTAGTACGCAGTGACATAACCTCTGAACGTGCAAGATCACTAGCGTTCATGGATCATCCCCAAGCCTCTCGAGACATCCTAGCCTCTCTCTTAATCAGTAGAGTTGTACGATCATGTGCACGCCTATCCCTATACAGCATGTTGAGCCGACTAGCCATCAGCTGTCGCTCAGTCTGCTCATCATCCAACCTCATATAGATCTTGTTTGTATCTTGCCTAACCATAATGGCAAACTCTATCATCTGTCGACCCAACTCTGTGTCATCAGTCACTGGTGCCCCTAGTATGTCTACCAGCATCTCATCCCAAGTGTCGGTAATCCCATAACCGACATCTCTCTCTAGATCACGCCTAATCTCCCTATCCATGGTGGTAACAAAACCATAGTCAACCCTGAAACCTCTAGGAGGTCTAGCAGTGGGGGCAGACAAACTCTCTCCTACCTCATATCTCGGACCGAGAGCGATACCTAACCTCTTTCGAGGCGGTAAGTTAACCTCGAGTCTGTCTGCTTTACGGTCAGTAGAGAGTAGATGCAAAGGTGGTGATGAAGTAGGTAGCGGTATGGGTAAGAGTGGTGGTGTCCCCGATGGTGGGGTACCTGATGGTGGTGTATCTGCTCTGGTATGGGAGAATGTGATATGTGGCGGTGGTGAATGGGAAGTAGACGGTGCCTTGGCTCTCAGCAGGATCATGGCAGCTCTGTATCCTAATGGATAAGTAGGACTAGCAGGTGGTGGAGATGATATAGGTAATGGTGATAGTATCATGGGTAGTGGTGGAGAAAGAATCTAAGGTAGTGGTGATGACCATAAGGAAAGTGGTGATGATGGTGGAGTAGGTATAGCAAGGAGTCTGGCAACCTCTATATCAGACCAAAATGGTGTAGGTGGCTCATCTCGGATCGATATCCTAGAAGTAACCCAATATGTAGGATGCGGTGGTGGTGTGGCTGTAGACTCGCCGGTCTCAAACGGCTCAGTCTCCTCAGCAGATGAGGCATGCTCAATAGTTAGAAAAGCAACATCTATAGAGTCGGTAGGAGCTAGGTGCTCCTCCTCCTCCTCATCCTCCTCAATATCAACATCATCATCATCCTCGTCATCATCGGATGACTCATCCTCATCATCTCCATCGTCTCCTCCGCCGGCAGGATAATCAGCAGGATCCTCCTCAGGGTCCTCATCATCCTTCTCCTCCGGATCCTCCTCGGGATCTGACTTAGGAACATAGTCTGGTGAATCAGCAGTGGGTGAGACAGCAGCAGGCAATGGCTGCTCCTCAGCTGGGAGTATATCATCCTCCGGTGGCATAAACTCTAGATAAACAGGCTCTGGAACAAACTCTGGTGAATGTGGGTACTCAGGACCCGGCATATAATCAGGAGATGGCGGGGTCTGAAAAGCAGCTACCACATATGCATACGGATCCTCTGGATACAGCAGTGTATGTAACCATGGAATCCTCAGAATCTGACATAACAGTATCTGAAAATCCAAAATAGCTTATATTAGTATTTAATATAAGACTCTTATAGTAATATACATTTATATCATAACATGTATATCAATCATGAATGCATCTAGTCTAATCAACTAAAGCAACAACTAGTGTATGTATGTATGTCACATGAAAATCCCTTTGTATGAATGCAATGTTTGAAAACGGTTATAGTCCAGCAGAAACATTTGACCCGGTTCTCTATAACCTTGGCTCTGATACTAATCTGTAACACCCCCAAATTGGGTCGTAGCGAAATATGGGTTGGGGGTGGTACTTCATAGATCAATAACACAAGATATATATAAGAACGACCTAAAAGTCGTTTAAAAAAAACCAATATATTGGATTTAGCAAAGTGTTTGTTACAAAAGCCTGAAGCTTCACTTGTTCAAATTACATATTACAAAGATTCTAGTTCATAACAAATGTTTCCCAAAATGTAATGCAACCAAATCTGTAATGCTTGACTTCCAAAATAATGACCACCAATGTATCTCTTGTCTTGTACCTTACTGATCTCCTGAGAAAACATTGCTTAAAACGTCAACATATTATTGAGTGAATTCATAGGTTTATAAAA
>BQNB010129313.1:0-19137 GCA_026074375.1 Tanacetum coccineum
TCGCGCTCTTTCTAATGGCATGCTCGGGGAATTTTCACGACTTCATCTTGATTTTGACTATTAAGCACTCTTGATCGAGACAAACCCGAAAATACCCGTTTTTTGCTTAGTTTTCAATCCTTTTACCTGCAAGACATAAAAACACAAACCAAACATATTTGTAATAATATTAAGCATATTTCATGTTTTTAGTCCGTTTAATAGTGTTTTACGAGGTACAAATGATGTGTGTTTAGGCACACATCAGGGTGATCACTCAATTACACTATCATAGCATGTGTTCTATCATAGGCTTGGAAAGTACACAAAACTCCACCAGCTAGAATTAGAGTCTAAACATTCTTGAAGGCAACAAGGGTGAGACACAGGTTTAAACAGGGTAAATCATCCTGCAATCTTTACCAAAAGCGTTACACCAACGAGGGCGACAAAATCACATATACACATCTATAACGATGGAATAGACATACATGATTGCATTCAAATCCCTCATTCAAGCAAAACCAAGGGTTAGGATGCAGAATGATATAGGGTAGGATAAGACATGGGATACACATTAATTAGTGTTAAATAAAATACACAAAACAAATAGTCTTTAATAGTCTAAGGTTTTCATAACCAACTACCGTCCATCCATAAGCCTAAGTATTTACGTCCGAAAATCTGATCCATAATAATAGGCTACTAGCTCCATTTTTCACAATCATACAGGTGGCTTATAGTTGCACCACCTTTACATCTTTTTAGCACATAGATGGCTTATAGTTACACCATCTTTACATTATGAACTCACATATATATATACATATGCTACAGAGGTTTATATCTTTAATTATTTCCTTTGCAACATATGATACATAACACACATCCCCCCACTTGAGATGAACAACATCGAAAGTGATAAAACAAGGGGGTCTTTATAGATCTTTAATGATAGGTTTTTCATGATCGCGCAAAATTTCCGAACCCATTTCCCTGAACCAATGGACTTAAGTAGCCAGGTACTTCAACACAAAGAAAATTTTAGATTACACGGCTGGCTAAGGCGAAAGGGTGTAACACTACATAAAGGGTTTAAACATGGATTGGCTTAACAAGGTGATCTAGGGGTATCTTGCTCTAAAATTGAGTGCAAACAAGGGGTTTTACACGAGGAGGTCGACAAGTCAGTGTAACAAGTCAATAAACATACACATATAGGTTGTATAGGTGAATTCCTAAGATGTTACCTTTTTAAACTATCTATTCCAGCTAATCAATTAGGTCTTGAAATGATGTACATGCCAAGTTCTAAAGTATAAAATACTACCGGAACACTTATATATTTGGTGGATTTATGTATAATAGATGAAAATGGAATAATAGGTTTAATCTCACCAATTGGAATAAAGGGTTATAGTGCGCTCGGCAAAGATTAATTCTAATTTAGTAAGAAAAATGTGTCAATATTTTTATTTTTTTTAATTGGCACAATTTTCAAAGAAAACTAAAAAAATCAAAGTTAAATATAGGTCAAGTGATAATTATACTCTCATTCCCCCACTTGGTTTGTACAATGTCCCTATTATACATTAAAGAAATAGAAATTAAAGATAAGAGTAGAATTAGAACGAAAGACTCCCCTAGATTTGCTTGGTATGATGAAGAGACAGTATGCTCTAATCCATGCTTCAAGTCTGCTTCCTCAAGCAACATCCATCATCACAAATTATCCCATCATCATCATCGATATGGTATCCAACTAATCCGGTTTTGAAATGCTTTCCTGTAGCCAAGTTTTGTCCTAGCATTACTCCACATACTTCAACCTGTAAAGCTGCAAGAAAAGCATAAATCCGGCAAAAAGAAAGATACCAAAATGTACAAGATAGAAATACAATCCTAACTCACTTTTGTAGGAATCACGGTTGCATTTAGCGTATGCAACAAGCCTTTTAAACCACTTGGTGGCCCAAGTGGACGAGTGAAGTCTCGTGAGGGTTTCCAGAGAACATACCCACAAAGTTCATTTACCAATTATACATGGTTTTGTGAAAATTTCAGACATTTAAAGATTAGCAGGAAGGGATTACGGCGTAACCATTGAATGAGTTACACCGTAATAATGTGGTTTGTAAAATTTGAAAAATTATTAGATTCGGTTACGGCCTAATCATATGAAACATTACGCCGTAACAGTCTTAATTACGCCATAACCTTTATAGTTACGCCGTAACTTGTTGTTTCAGCAACCATTATACTACATAAAATGAGTCGTGGAGACCTCGAATTCCATCCCCTTGAAGTGACAACCTGCAAAACCAAGTTAGAAACACAAAACCAACTAAATGCAGAAATTAAAATTAACCAAAACATAGTTATAAAGACAAGCATGGGGTGCCTCTCACGAAGTGCTTGTTTTTGTTTGAGTCACGAGCTTGACTCCACTCTTATTTGCCAAGTAATAGAGTGTTCCTCCCCTCACTTGAAATCAAGTGCGAGTGAGAGTAGCAGTGAATACCATGAGGGTGTAAATTTGCTACTAGGTAGGGAAATGATAAATTAAAGCCATACTGCTGATGACATTTTATTTCCCTTTTTTCCTTATCGGTTTCGTGTGATGATTGGCTTACTTGGTGTAGTAATTTCTGAATGAAGGTCTCAAAATCATATGTCTTTAAAAGCTCCTTTAAATCATTAACAGGGTCAGCAAACTCCTTCTTGAACTCGTTTAAATGCTTGTTCAAAATAGGATTAGTAGTCGGTGATACATAAACGTCACGGGCGGTGTGATGTGAACTGATTGAGGGGTCAAAGGTTGCATTACGTGATCTTATAGAGGAATATCATAATCATGTTCCTCTTCTCTTACAACTTTTGCCTTATGACAAACTAGTCCTAGTGGCATATATGGTTGCACTATCGGTTCAAGGTTCGGTAAAGTGTATATGGAAGGTGTGAGTATTTTCCTAACCCTTTCTATATCCTCGACCGTAATATCACAATCGTCATTCATGTCCCCATCATCCTCTTGAATTTCCTCAGGAATTCCACCTGCGCAAATAGTTTCGTGATTTCTGTAAGGGCTACCTAGAAGTGACGTGAGTGGTACATAAGTTTGAACAACTGGTAAGTCATGAGGAACCGGCTCCTTCACGTTTTCCTTACCCATGGTCGTTTTTGCCTTGAATTTTTCACCTGTATTAGTGAGGACTGTTTAGGTTAATTGATAAGCTTTTTCTTGCAGGTTCTTTGTTGTAGTTTTAAGTGCCCTTATGTTTGAGTCCTTGTTTTCGATGAATTTCCCAATCCATTCATCATCCGCGGCCTATTTTTTAATTGAGTCTTCATAAAATTTGATGATGGTTTCCTCCAAGGATCCCATATACATGCTTTGCTCAACCGCCTTGTCCTCTTTTTTTGAGGACACTCCTTGGTTAGATGTGCCCCTTTGAAACTTGCTTGAATGGTATCAACGTTATTCGGGCTATCATTGATTCTTTCCCTGGTGATTGCTTCATCATATCAATCATGTGAATGGTCTGTTATGACTTGTATTGACTTAAAGGCTTGAGTTAGTGTCATCAAATTAATGAACCCTCTAGAGTTGAGCATTTTTCCTGTAGATATCTAATCTAATGTAGAAGATCTGAACCTTATGATGATTGTTTAGATCGTGTTGCGTACATTGTTGGGTTCAGTTCCTGAGCCCTTCAGTCTTTCAATAGATTTAAACATAAAATCCCCTATATGTTTCTCAAACTGAAGTCTTTCAGTTTGAGTCACTGAAGCCTTTTAGCTTCAATCGCTGAAGTTCCTTCGGCATCAGCTCTTCAGGTCCTTAAAAGATTGGGAAGTATCTTCACTTCAGTATATGCAGCGGTATAGAAACTGAAGAAGGACTCTTGGTTAGAGCTTCAGTTCAGCTTGGCTGACAATTCCAAGCTGAACGTTGTCTATCTCCTTAATAGAAGCTGAAACGTGTATTTCACTTCTATAAGGTTTACAAGGCGAGAAAAAGATTGCTTTATGTCAAAAGGAATAAAGCAATCTCCTTGGGAAATGCTACTTCTAAAGTTGGTATAGAAGTACAACAACTTTTCTTCAAGGACTGTACCTAGTACTAGAAAGCAAACGTGCATTAAATGGTAGCTCAACCACCCATTTAATGCTTGCCACGTAGCTAGGTTAAAACTTGTAAACCCTAACCCTTTGCCTATAAAAGGAAGGGGATTCCCAGAGTAAATGCTATCTCTTCCAATTAATGTGATACACGTTGAAGAGTTTATTTATCTCACAAACAAACTGACTCGTACTACTGACAGCTGAAGCTTTAGTTTAGTCATAACAAGTTTGTTTTCTTATTCTCATAACTTTGGATAGAGAATAAGTTCAAACTAGATAACACCCCATTTGTCATTCAACCACCTTGCTATTCTGCAAGCAAGGTGTGTCATAGATTCTTTATTTGATTCTAATAAAAGTTTATACGTTGAAAAGTACTTCTGTGTGTTTTAAACTTGTTATTTATATTGTTTATATATTTGTTTAAAACTCACTTTGTTGCTATGGAATCTGATTTGTTTAATTTGATAAACCTTATATTAGATTACAAGGGACCAACAAGTGGTATCAGATCCTTCTGGTTTATAAAATCCCTTTAAAAGGATATATAAAGGCTCAAATATTATTAAAATCAAGATCCATCTTAAATGGCAGCAATAGAAGTACCACAGACTCTTGAATACAAGGGTGGCCAGTTAAATGCAACTCTTGTACTAGAGGTGAAAAATTTCACCAATTGGAAAAAGAGATTTTTGTGCCATATTATTGGTATTGAACCTCAATTTGAAAACATCATTTCAAACGGTCCTTATATCCCTATGGCAGCTGGTCAAAGGAAACCAGAAGGACAATGGACTGCTGATGAGAGAAAGGCTGCTAACTTAGATCAGCGACTCAAAAGTCTCATCATGTTCGTCCTTCCAGATGACCAAATAAATTTTGTCATAAACTGCTTAACTGCAAAATCTACTTGGGATGACCTGATACTATATCATGAGGGGCCCTCTGATGTGAAAGAAAGTAGGGTCATGGACCTGAAGTTGTGCTATAACACCTTCAAATTTCAAAGAAGGTGAATCTCTAACACAAACTTTCACCAAATATAAAGCTCTGATGAATGAGTTAGTAAATGATGGCATTAAACTTTCAAAGTTTGAAATAAATACTGGTTTTATAAATGGGTTACCAAAGAAGTGGCTAAGTTTCTGCCAAAGTCTCAGAAAAACAAATCATGTGAAATATTCTGAGCTTGCTTCTTTATTTGGTAAACTCAAATATGAAGAAAACCTAATAGACAGTATTTATGAGACTGAAAAGAGCAAATCTCTTGTCTCTGCAACTCCTCTATCAACTGCCTTCTTCTTCTCTTCTATTGTCCAAGACTTTCAAGATTCTCCTGATGATGAAGAGGATACAAGAAGCAGTTATGAGTACTTAAATGAATTAGACGAGGAATACCAAGTAAGGGCTCTTTTAGCCAAATCTAAAAGGTTCTTCAAAAGGGTACTCAAAAGTTTAGCAATGCAAAAGCAACTGACCAAACTAAATGCCACAAATGTGGCAAGAAGGGTTATTTTGCAAGAGTTTGTTCGTCAAAAATATCAGTTCCCTCATATCAATCACCTTTTCATTCAAAACTTCTCCTTTCATCTGAAAACAAACCTGAACCGAGGCAAATCAAGGAGTTTGAAGCCAAATACCACAAAGTCAAAGCTAAACTAGCCCTCTTTAGTTCCAGTGCTTCAGCTCCTAGTTCTTCCTTAGGCAAAAACAAAGGTCTCATTGTTGAAATGTATGATAGGGATGATAAAGAAGTATAGAGTGATGAAAATGAAGTAACTGAAGTTAAAGCTCTTATGGCACTTACTGATGAAGAAAAAGTTTCAGTTGGCAAAGAAAGTGCCAGAAATGGTGATTGGACTAAGATTTCTATGAAAAAGGTACACACTCTTCACCAAATAGAATATAATAATGATAGAAAATCCTTTCTAGATTATCTGTGTATTGATCTTAACTATGTTGAAGAATAAAGAAACAATCTTTTGTCAAAATATAAAAATCTTGTTCAAGAATTGAATACATGCAAAGAACAACTTTTGGTATTAAAACAAGCAAAACTTGATCTTCTTACCATGCAACATATAAACACTAAGATTCTCAAAGAGAATCAAAACTTAAAATTTGAACTAAAAGAGCTAACATCTATTACAGAAACATGGCTAAACAGTTCTAATATAGTTAATCAGTGTATCAATGAACAAATTTCCACTCAAAAGAAGAAAATTCTGGGAATTGACCAACTCACTGAAGATACCTCCAGTTTTGGGTCTAAAGAACCGGTATTCGTAAAATCCTCAGCAGAAAACTCAGATATATCTATTACTAATAGTAATATACCTAAGTCATCTGAAACTGAAGATTCTACTCTACCTAATCAAGATACTGATGAGGTACCTTCAAATGAGTCACAAAGAAAAACAACTAATCCTTTAGTTGTTTTCTCTGATTCTCCAGCAACTAATTATGATTTAGCTGATGAATCTTTAGTTTGTAGCACTCCTCCTCCTCCACTAAAGAGGTTGGATGGTGTTGAACCAGACCAAAGGCTATCAAATCAATTTTGAAGTCAAAATCCACATTCAAAGCTAAAACTTTAAAAGGTATCACAATAAACAAACCATCCTCAGCTCCTACTGATGGCAAAAGTTCCTCAGCTTCTAAGACTTATTCAGCTCCTGCTGATATAACTAAAAAGCTCTAATATTATTATTATGAATAATACGAGTACTCTGTGTAGTACTAAGGTTTACAACCTTGAAGCTATGTATCAAAACATCTATGACTATTGTGGATACAAAACCATAACCTAGGATCTCCTTTTATACACTAAGGAGTCCTTTACAAGATAACTACAAATCTTCTATATTGTTAAACTTATACGTATCTTTTTAACTAAATAGAATATACTCTGAATAAGTTAATACATATTACTTCACACGTCTGTATCCTTTTAGCAGTCTTCATGCAACAGTCTTAAGTCCTTCAGCAGTGTTTAAGATTTTGTACGGCGTATCTAACTTACTTCTAGCAGTACTAACTAGTTAGTACTGGCAGTTATAACTTGAGTAGTATAAACTCTTGACTTGGCAGTACTAAGTATGAACACATTTAATTCCCAACAATCCTCCCCTAAACTTGTAATTTACCTCTAAATCATTAAGTTTCTTGAATTAAAATCTTGTTCTCTGAGAGGATTCTTCCAAACACTTCATCTTCTTGGTCTTTCAACCTGCATGAATATCTTCCTAAGAAGTTATCTGGACATGTCATATCTTGTTTCACCAAGAGTTTTGCAACTAACATCTGTGTAAGAACACCTCTTGATAAAGGATATTCCCTTTCAACCCACATGTAGATATCCATTCCATCCTTTATAGATACATGATGCACTCCACATGTATCATACAGTCTCCATGTTATATCATGAATATGTTTCTGAGACTTCCAATCTCATCATCAGCATCAGGTCAAACGTCCACTTCAAACTCTACCAGATCCTATTTCTTATCTTCTGTTGGTTTTGTTGAGTTGAACTTTTCTTGAACCAGACTCCATAGTTTGACTAAATCATCCCTGTCAATTTTTTTTAGCATATCTTCAAAAATTGATATACCTTAGTGTGATTACCAACTCTGATGATCTTCCAGTACTTCCTAGCTCCTTCTGTGTAAATATCCTAATCAATTATAGGATACTTGGTCTGTAAAGCTTCAACATTCATTCCTTGCTCTGGAACTATTATCATCATTTGCTGTATCCTTTCTTGTGACAGTTCTTCTTCTTCTTTATCCTTTGGTTCTTCAGCTGGTTCTGAGCTTTCTCCAGTCTTTTGTCTCTTTGAACTTTCTTGAACAAGTTCTTCTTCTGCATCTCTTTTAGAACTTCCAGCTGCCAACTCAGGAATTACTCTTTCACTTTCACTCTCCATTGGAACAAATGTGTGTACTCTCCTCATTGTAGTTTCAAACAGATTCTTGATTTCATCAAAAGAATAACTCTTCAACTGCTTCAGTGTATGACTTCCCATGTTCTTGATATATTGAGACATGTAAGTCCTCTGTTGAGCTTGTGTGAGTGGCTTGTTTCTCCTTTCTTCAGCTCTTTATGCAGCAAAGTATCTCTTTCTCTCATTGATAAGCTCTGTAAGCAATCTTGCTTTTTCAGCTACCGTGTACATCTCTCTTTCCTCTGATTGTAATATCTGAGCAAATTCTTCATCAGCTTCAACTCTAACTTGAATGCCATCCCATTCTTCAATATTGAAAGAGATTGCTTCTTTTTGTACCCTGGCAATCCTCTGTCTTTCTTCTTCATCAATTCCAGCTTGTAATCTCAGAGCTTCTTCATAACCAAGTCTTTCTTGTTCTAGCTGTAACTTTGTCTTGGTCTGAATAGTTTCAGCTTCCTCCATTATAGCTTTACCCTTGTCTTTGGCTGAACTAGCACTAGCAATACTAACTGATGCACTAGCAGTGAAAACTGGCTCAACAGTACTAACTCCTTTTTCAGCAGTATACACTTCTTCAGCAGTAGTAAACTCAAAATCAAGCTCCATATCATGCTCATACCTCCCCTGAACCTGTTCACCAATCTGTACCAAAGTAATCCCCTTATCTTCATTAGTTTGAGCAATTTTCCTCCCCTGTTTAGAAGGATGCTCTTGAGCCAAAATATCTGAATCTAAACCTTCTTTCATCTGAGAGACCCCCCCCACAATGGGGGGGGGGGGGGGGGGGGGGGGGGTCCCCCCCACCCCCCACCCCCCGCAACCCCCCCCCCCCCCCCCCAGTCTGAGTTTTCTTCTTGACTTGCTGAGCTTATCCTTTTTCTCTAACCTCTTCACCCTCTTGATAAGCTTTGTAAAAGTAGCACCATAAACTTTCTTTGTCTGCGTCAAGTCTGTCTCCAAACCTACAACTCTGTCTGACAATTTTGTAACCAAATCCATCAACTATCAGTACTAACTTGAACTAACAGACTTAACTTTAATACTAACAGTATTAAGTCTGTTTACAATATTTTCCTAACACATCCGTAGATTATTCTATGGGCGTTTCTCATTCTATGATCCCAATGTTGATATAATAAAGGAAGTCAAACAGGAAGTCGAGAAAAGAAAAAGGAAAATCCAAAAATATTAGGGATAGTTAGTGTATAAACAAAAAAAAATGGTGAAAACGGGACTTGTCGAAGCTTTTGATTCTTTAGTTTCCCTTGACGAACACTTAGCTACTTTTCAAAGTTATTAGTCGAGGGGGATTGAGATTCTTAGTTTTCGTAAATGTTTACTTCATAACATTGCGTGAGGACACGGCAATACCTTAGTATGGGGGATTTTGGTATGTGTTTAATTACACATACCTTTTACCTTTAAAAACAAGCTAAAATAACTAAAAACGGACTTAAAATGCCAAATATACGCTTGTTTTGCTAATTGTATTGTGCAGGAACGGATAATTAAGAAAAAGATGAAAAACAAAGCCAAAACGACAAAACCGGACTCGGAATGGAAAAGCAGGAAAAGACAAAGTCAAAGTCCAAGCCCAAGCCTGAAAAAGTCAACCCAAGTCAACCCCGAAGCCAAAAGTCAAGAAAAATAAGTTTAGGGACTAAACATGTAAATCCCTAAACTTATATTTAAAGAAGAAAAAGAAGAAATGAAGAGAAGGGTGAATTCTGCCAATTTGGCAAAGTTAAACCACAGGGGGTAAAACTGCCAATTGGCAGAATCTTATAAAGACAAGGACGTATGGTGCAATGGGCAATATAACCCTTGGGGGGTTATATTGCCAAGTCCCAAACCTTTGATACCAAAAGGACGAAAATTGCAAACACCCATATATCCCTCAAGGACCAACCTTGCCACTTCCCTAAACTTTTACCTGTCACCCCCAACTTTTATAAACCTTTTTCCCGCCCTTTTTAAACCCCAACCAATCACGGGTTTACCTCCTCTCTTTTACCCTGCAACCCAAACCACCCCATGGACAAACCTCCCCCCTCCTCTCCCCTCATCCACTAAACTTTCCCAGCTGTAAGATTGCCAAGTTGGCAATCCCACAACTCCCCAAGCTTGATTCGACGGTTTAGATGATCCAAAAGAAGCACAAGGACATTGGATGACTGGGATTTGTCTTGGATTACACTCTCACAACAAACACACTTCAAATGTGTGTCTACAAAGAAGCACAACTTGGAAAGAGACCAAGAAGTGCAAGAACCCTAGTCGTTTTTACTATAAAAAGCATTGTAAAACCTTAGAGGAGGGAGTAGTTTTTTTAGTAGTAAAAAGTGTAGTTTTAAATAGTTTTTAGTGTTTTAAAGTTTAAAGGTTTCAGTTTAAAAGTTTCATGTACTTGTACTTCAATTTTAATAAAAATTCAGTTAAGCTCTTTATTGTGTTCTAAGCTTCAATAATCTCTTTAAATCTTCAAGCTCTCGAGTATAAGCCATTCTATAACTTGTTTTAACAAAACTTCAAAGAAAAAATTCAAAAAAAGAAAGAGTAAAAGCTACTGTATGTGTGATCAAAATGAGGAATAACTAATTGGAAGCTATTATGGTTATGGCTGAAGTTAAGCTTATTTATAAGCTTTGGGTAGGACACTTAGAGCTTATTAGGTCTTCAAATACCCCGTTTTGAGCAAGGGGTAAAGGTACCTTTTCTTTTAAATTTTACTTCAGTTACTGTAGCATAGCTTATTTAGCTTATTTTTCAGCTTATTAATGTTTTTTTATGCTTATTAGTGTTATTTAATGTCTAAGTATGCTTTTAATGCTTTTTATTTCATTTTTATGCAATGTGGTGAAAACTGCCATAAGTAGTGCTTATTCTGCCTAGCTTAATTTCTATCTTAAAGTGCTTATTTGTCTTTCTTTTTATCTTTTTAATGTCCTAAACTGCTTAAGTAGTGTTAGTGTTTCAAAAAAATTCAGTTTAACTTAGTCTTTATAAGTTTAAAAGTCCTTTTCAAAAATTAAAGGGGTGTTTGGCATAAGCATAAAAACGGGTCAAAAATGTTTTTGAATGGGTTGTGGTCACAAACTTAGATTGAGCTTAAGTATTAAGCTCATCTAAGGTTGTTTTTAAAAGCTTTTAAGTTTTAAAATTGTTTTTCAAAAGTTTTCTAAGTCATCTTCAAAACTGTGGATTTTTAAAAAAAGGCTACAAGTGCTTATTGGGTTAAGCACTTGAGATCTTAAGCTTTAGTGTAAAAAAAAGGAGTGTTTTTGTGTGTTTAAAAAAGCTGTCACAAACCCTTTGGTCATTTGACTTTGATAAGTCAAAACTGTCAAAAAGGGTAAGTGTCAAATTTTGTATCTAAAAGCCCATTTTTCACTTTAAAAATTCAGCAGGATTAATAGTATTTTAGAAGCTAAAAATTGGAGCACAAGTCCATTTCATGGTATACTAAATCTGTTTTAACTTATCTTTTTAATTTAAGCTTATTTGACAGCTTTAAATAAGCTGTCAAATAAGCCCTTGTCTTTAGCACTTTATCTCCCCTGGTGCTAGGGGTGATTTTCAAGCCCCTTTGTTTAGCTTTTCAGTGTACCCAAGCCTAAGCTCTTGGCTTATTTTAAAAGCCAATAAGCTGTTTTGTAAGTATCCTCGGTTTTAGGTTTTAAAAAGCACTTTTGATGGCTTATTTTTAAGCCAACTTTGTGCCCTTAGCTCAAGTTATACACCAACAGTACTAACTCTTTAGTTAGTACTGTTGTGAGTATTAAGCTCCCTTTTAGGCTTATTCAGCTTATTTAATAAGCTTATTTGACTCCTAGTTGCTTTTTAGGTTAGTCTAGTTAGTTTGTGAGCTTATTTGGCCTTTTTCTTAGCTTATTTGAGTGCCAACAGTTAAGCTTTTTGCCCTTTATAGCTTAGTTTTAGCTTTCTGTCATCATAAGCTCTTTAAGCTTATTCAGTTGCAGCTTTTGACCTTTTTAGTGCTTATCTAGGTTGATTAAGCCCCCTTTAGCTTATTTGTCTTAGTTTAGTTTAAATGTCCACCAAGTGTCCAAAATGACTTAGCTTTTCAAAGCCTTTAAGCTCACTTTGAGCATTCTGTCGTTTAAAAGCTTATTTTTAAGCTTATTTAGAGCTTTTCAGAAAAACTTGTAGTTGAGAAAGTTGTTAAGCCCCACAAGCTTAACAACTTTGCTTCACAAAGTTTTTCCAAAAAAAAAGAGGGAAAGACAAGGGGCGACCCGGGTGAGCAAGACTCGAACCCGGTACCCCTCGATACATTCCCCCTTTTTACAACACACATACCGCTGCGCCCTTGGGACTTTTTCGTTATAGTCCCAAGGGCCTTGGTATTTAAGGGTATTTTGGCCTTATAAGTGTATAAGCTGTTAACAGCTTATTACGAGCTTATTTTTAAGCTAATTTTTTGTTTCTTATTTTTCGTAGGTTTGTTTTTGTTATTTGTTATAGTGGTTAATTATTTTAGTAAAATTTTTCAGAATTTTTCGAGGGTTGTTTGGTAATTATTTACAATTTAATTTAGTTAAGAAAAAAAAATTCATAAAAAATACAAAAATTATCAAAAAAATATTTTTCTTTTTTAGAAAATTTTATTTAGTCATATAGTTTGTAGGAAAAATATAAAAATTTTCGTAGGGTCATTTTTACAACTTTTTGATTTTTAAAGAACGGTTCCGGGTGCGGTTTTTGTCTTGACTCGTTTTTGGGTCAAACGAACTCCGTTTTCAGTCTAGTCTTTTTCATTCTTCGTTATTTGTCCCCTAGAGTAGTTTAGAAGCAAAAATTTCTTCGTAGGGTTAATTTTGAAGATTTTAGGTTTTTCCCCCTTTGTTCGGGATTCGTGCTCTCGTTTTCTAGTTTAATTTCATAATTTCTAGGTTTTTCTTAAACGTTTTTGTTTGTTATTGTTTAATCTAACTTTCCACACTCTCAAATCATTTTTCTCATTCAAACTCCAATCTTCCGACTGTATCGATTCTCCAGTCCAGCCTCGTTGGGGATAAACGACCCGGGAACACTCTATACTACTTCTCGGTTTTATTGATCTTGTTGATTTTTAGACTTATATATATTTTATATTTTATCATATATTATATATTTAGTATAAAATTAACCAATCAATTTTTGGCGCCGTTGCCGGGGAGGCTGTGAAAACGACTATCGTTACGTTTGACAATTTGTGTTTGAATTTGTGAATATTTTCTTCTATTTTTATAAAAACATAAAAAATACAAAAATATTTTTCATTTTCTTTTATTAGTATAATTATCAGATAAAAAAAAACCAAAGAAAAAACCAAAAATATAAAAACATTGTCCATAAAAAAAGAAATAAAATTCACAAATTGGTAAAAATACCAAAATATAATATTCTCAACTGAGGTATTATCATAATAACTTCCGGTGAACTTGTTGGTTCCCAACTCGAACAAAAGATTTAAAAACTTGCCATTTGTGTCTCTTACAACGTACGGCTCACCTTGAAAAGTTAAACAAACTATAAAGTGGGTATAAGGAGGGTTGTTCCGAGGAACTACGACCCGAAAGGAGAAATAAGCTTCGCGCTATTCCTACTCCTCCGCTCACCTGTGAGTTTATCTTTTTAAGAGCTACCGTGAAGTAAGTAGATTATTTGGTTGAAGTTGTCTTATCTCATTGTCCGTTAAAATCATTGTGAATAAATCATTGAAAAAAAAAAAAAAAAAAAAAAAAAAAAAAAAATTTTAGTGTAAATTTTCTTTTTATATTTCTATTTTGTGCATGCGCACTCGTTCTCAAGCCCGTAGACGTCGACAACCACAAGTGGGGTGTCCAAAGCCTGTCACTTAACCGTAAGAGTTGGGATGTGTCGAGACGAAAGTCGCTACATGGGATGATCTCGCCTTCAAACTCATTATTCTAAGGTGGAACGTAAAGCATAGTATGTTGCAAAAAGTTGATCCATGATTGAAATTCAAAATAGCACAATCACTTAAGATATAATAAATGTTGGGAGTGAAAAGTTCACAAGTTGCAAATATGAGTAGTGTTAGCATCCTTACTGATATTTAGCTATGATTTTGTTTTAAGCATGGTTGGGATAAGTGAAAAGTCGGGAACGATGAATTTATCCTTTTTGGGGCATTCTCGGATCGACATGCATCTTGTTCTATGATCCCTAATAGTTATGGAAATAATAAAAGTCAAAATAATCTCAATTAAATTAAAAAAATGACAAGTTTTTGAAAAATGGGAAAATATGGGTGTTTTATAACTTGTGATTTCTTAATTTTTCCACAAAAGTCTTTGCTACTTTTCAAAGGCTTAGTTGGGAAAGTTTTGAGGTATTTAGTTATAGAGCATTGCATGAGGACACGCAATCGCTTAGTTTGGGGAATTTTGATATGTGTGAAAACACATATCCGTTTTATATAAAAAATGGCCCTAAAAAGATAAAATTGTGCTTTAAATGCTTGAATATTGCTTGTTTTGTCTTTGTGATTGTGTAGGTGTGGATATTGCAAAAATCTCAAGAAAACGGTTAAAACCGGGCAAACACGGACACGGGAACGGAAGAGCACACAAAGAGCCGAGAGAATGCTATCAAAAGTGGTCAACTCAAGTCAACCTATGGTCAACTCACAAAAAGACAAAAACCCAAATGTTACAAAATAGCCCTTCATAATTAAATCAAAGTGCATAATTGTCCCCAAAACCCTAACACCCGTTATCTTTTAATACATATAAGATAACGGGCGTTATCTTCTACTATAACAAAACCAAAATCCTAAACCCATAAACCCAGCCCAAAACAAACACCTCATGGCCCAAACCCTTTTACCCGGTTCAAAATATCCTCTTATAAAAGGTTTTTACGCGCGAAAAACAGTTTTTATTGTTTCACTTTCTATCTTCGCATTTAACCTGCGTGTGAAAAACAACGGCAATCACAATTGACCATATGGCAAGCTATTTCAAGGGTCCAAGTACACATGGCAGGGTTTATACGTCATCCAAGGCTCTTAGTTGCTTTAAGCGCCATACGAGCAAAGACACATGATTAAGAGAAAGCAACGCTAATATCAAGATTTTACAACCAATTGTCTCATAAAAAGAAGCACAAGTACTCACTATGACACAACAAACACGGATTGCCACGTTGGCAATCCGTGTGCCCTTCAATCTAATCCAACGGCTCTAAATGATGATCCAATGATTGGAGGGAATGAAAGGACAAGATGATTAGGAGCGTGTAACTGAATTTGGACCTAGAAGCTTCAGAAGAAGGCTATAAATAGCCTCACATTCACACACATGAAGGGCGTCTTTAGTAGCTTTTAGATTTTTAGTGAAAATTTTAGCTTTAGCTTTTAATGTTTAGCTTATGTAATTTTCATTAAAACTTTTTGTAATTTTCTTTTCAATAATGTTATCAAGTTTTTCTTTAATTAATGAATTAGAGTTTTTTTAAAGTAATCTGTCATAAGCTTCTTATTACCAAAAATTGTTTGTACTTTCACCATAAGACCTCATTAAGCATCTTACAAGTCTCTAAGCTGTAAATGACGCTCTACTAAGCTTTATTTACTAAAACCATAAAATCAGCAAATAAGTTCCTTTGCTTATTGACTTGAGCTTTTTTGGATGATGAACAGAAAGTGCGAAGAGTTCATTGGACTATACTGCTTATTTCCAATAAAGCCAGAGCTAGTTAACAAGCACTTTGAGCAAATTCAACCTATGGTTTTAGCAAGGTTTTGGTTAGTTCCCTAATTCTTTCTAGTTTAAATCAACTTAGTGTGCTTATCAATTGCATTAATCTGCCCATGTCATTAGCTTATTGTGTTTAGATATTGTATATTGAGCTTAAATGACTTATATTAATCACCTTGACTTAGCTTAAATTAGTAAAAGATCTCAGTTTTCACTTAATTGTCATATAATCATAAAAAACTAAAAACATTAGCATAGCTTAAGAATCTTTGATTCTGGCTTATTTGTTGGTTGATAAATGTTCATTTAGGTTGTTATAAGTTGTGTGTAGCCTGGTAATTGAGTTTTGAGTTTTAAATCTTAATTTCAAAAGCTTAAATAGAATTTTCTATGTTTAAAGGGGTGTTTGGGATTAGCAGTAACAAACAATATTTTTAGAACTAGCTTGTGCCTCTTTGGTCATTTGTTTTGGGTTTGAAATCATTCAAATAAGTTAAAAAAATGCAGGTTTAGTAAGTTTTATTAGGTCTAATATAGTTTGCATAAGTTTTCTAGTCTCTAGGTAGCATCAGATAAGGTTAGTTCAGGTTTAGCTTGCATTTGGAGCTTAATTATTTTAAATGAGTTAGACCTTTCAAAAATGCATTTAACTAGCTGCTTTGAATCAAATAAAATCAAGTTTAGGTCTGCATCAATAGGTTTTAAAGTGTAGTTCTTATATTTGTCAACTGCATCAGCAGTTATATTAGACAAACTGTCATTTTCAGGCTTAATTTTCAATAGGGTAATATAGCTTTTAGCTTTTGATTTTTAGATTATAGATAGCTTTTAGGTCATATTTTCTTAGTTTAGACTTATTTTTTAAATCATAGCTCAATTCATCATCTGTTTTAGCTTTCAAAATTGTTATCTGTTTTAGTTCTTAAAATCATCAAACTTTCTTTTCATTTTAACATCCAAAACTCAACAGCTATTGAGCTCACTGTCTGTTAATAGAGCTTTTCTATAAGCTCTTGTTGCCAAAAACTCTTTTAAAAGGCATTTTATATAGCATTTAGGCCAAAGTTTCATTAAAATCAAGTCTCATGTCTTTAAAGCTCAAAATAGCCTTAGGGACTGTTTGGTTAATGGTTTTAAAACGTAAGCTTATTTAGTCTTTTAGCTTATTTCTAGCTTATCTTTAGTCCTAATTAGTTTATTAGCTTAGGTTTAGCTTATAATAGCTTATTTAGTCTTAACTTTAGCTTATTAAGTCTTTTAGCTTATTTAGTTTAAGAAAAAGCCAAAAATTGAAGTTAAGTGTTTCTGTCATATTATAAGATGTTTAACAGCTTATTTAGGGCTTTTCATAAAAAGTTTCTTTTATTAAAGTTGCTTATTTTTAGGTGCTTAACAACTTTGGTTTTATAAGTTTTTCAAAATAAAAAAAAGGGAAGGTGGAAATCGGGGGTGAGCAAGACTCGAACCCCCCGACCTCAACACCCTCAACCCTTTTATAACATACACACCACACTCACTACCACTGGGCCCTTGGGTCTTTTTTGTTATAACCTTGCAACATTTATCTTTTATACACGTTTTAGCCTTATAAGCTTAATAAGCTGTTTCAGCTTATTTCGTGGCTTATTCGATAAGCTGTGATCTCAAGCTTATTTTTCCTAGGTTTTAATTAGTATAAGCTATTTTCTGTATTTTTTCTAGAATTTTTATAGATAGTTTAGTATTTTTAAACATTTATTTTCATTAAAAACTTTAAAAAATCATAAAAATAGAAAAATAATCAAAAAAATATAAATCTTTTTTAGAAAATTTTATTTTATCATAAAGTTTATAGGAAAATTGGTTTTGCTTTCATAGGGTCTAATTTGCAAAAATTTGATTTTTAAAGAACGGGATTTGTCCCCGTTTTCATTTTTTGTGTTTTAACGCTCATTTCAACTCCGTTTTTGTTCTAGTTTTCTTTAAAATTACTTTTTAGTCAAATAGAGTCCATTTAAAAAGAAAAAAAATTAAGTTAGGTTTATTTTTAGAAATTTAGGGTTTTTGACCTCCGTTTAGGGGTCCCGTCTTACGTTTTTAGCTAAAATTTGGTTTCCCGTTATTTGTCTTCATGCTTAATTGTTATAATTTGTTTATTTTAATTTTTAAAAGTAGATAATCACACCAACCTTTGTTTCTAATTCAAATCATTATCCGAACATCTAACGTGGTTTCAATTTCATAAGTCGTTGGGGGATAACGACCTGGGAATCATACTTCCCGGTTTATATACGTATTATATTATATATATTTTTAAAGATTTTCCTTTTTTCCATTGTCCTCAAGGGAAATTTTGTAATTTTCCATCATATTATATATTTTATTATTACCTATATATAGATTCTGACGAATCAGGCACCATCAATGACCTTGCAAGAAAGGATCTCGTAAGAGGCTTACCCAGATTGAAGTTTGAGAAAGATCATCTTTGCTCTGCATGTCAACCTGGAAAGAGCAAAAAGCATACCCACAAACCCAAACCTGAAAACACCAACTTGGAAGTTCTTAATACCCTTCATATGGATTTATGTTATGCGAGTGCAAACAATTAATGGGAAGAAATACATCTTAGTCATCATTGATGATTATTCTCGGTTTACTTGGGTCAAGTTTTTTAGATCGAAAGATGAAACCCCAGCGGTCATCATCAAATCTCTGAAGCAAATACAAGTCGGTCTCAACAAAACTGTCAGATACGTCCGTACCGATAATGGCACAGAATTTGTCAATAAAGATTTAACTGATTATTTTGAACGTGTCAGCATTTTTCACCAAAAGACAATTCTGAGGACACCAAAGTAGAACGGCGTTGTCGAAAGACGAAACCGTACCCTTGTAGAAGCCGCTAGAACAATGGTGATATTTTCTAAGGCCCTGATGTTTTTATGGGCAGAAGCTGTGGCGACTGCTTGTTACACCCAAAACCGATCCCTCATTCACACTCGTTACGACAAAACCCCATATGAACTGGTGCATGATAAGAAGCCTGATCTTACCTTTTTCTGTGTCTTTGATGCTCTTTGTTACCCTATAAATGACAACGAAGATCTTGGAAAATTGCAACCAACAACTGATATTGGAATATTTGTTGGTTATGCATCTAGCAGGAAAAGGTATAGAATCTATAACAAAAGAACCCAACAAATTATGGAAACTATTCACATTCAATTCAATGAGCTGACTGAGCAAATGGCTCCTGTGCAACTTAGTACAGGACCTGCTCCTATGTTTCTGACACCTGGACAGATAAGTTCAGGGCTCATACCCAATTCGGTCCTTGTAGCACCTTATGTACCCTCCACAAATAAAGAACTGGAG
>BQNB010129314.1:2975-14250 GCA_026074375.1 Tanacetum coccineum
GACTACTTCCGAGAACTTTAAGACTACTTCCGAGAACTGCTGAAAATGCGAAACTACACTCGATAACGTCCAATCACTCGCATTTGCTGCCAAACCTTATCTCAAAGACTTCAACCGAATTCTTCAAACGTCATCTCGAACGTGTAACAAATCCACAAATCGATCACTCTAATTCTCTATAGGCTCTGATACCACTTGATAGGTCTCGTTTATCTTGAATCAAACATATCGATCATGAAAGCATAGAGAGAATAGTAGAGGATAGCAAGTATTCAAATTTCAAATGATATTAAAAATGGAGGGAAAATGGAAGAGTTAGTTACAAGTCATCACCCTCTAATAAAGATCAGAGGGGTATTTATAGGTGAGGGAAGGAGGCTTCCCTTCATTTATTTTCCTAACTTATCACTTCTAGTCCCTAGACTTTGGTGATTATGCTATTTCATTCTTTTAGCATAATACACCTTATTACAAACTACTTTGTCATTAACAAAAGAAAGACTAATGACTAAATAACACAAAATCACATAATCGACACTTTTAATGATCCTAACAATATATTATCTTATTGACTTATATATGTTATAATTTGTACTTCATAGTAGCACAACTATTTTAATTCACAAAATATTAATTAAAAAACCTAATAACACTCTTAATTTAGTTGACAGTATTTTAGAAAAACTACAATGGGCTTTTAGAAAAGCTTAAAAGATACAAACTTTTACTATTTGATATTGGGCTTAAAAATAGTACGGTAAAAGGTTTTATAAATCACAACTAGTAGGTTTTATGTATATATTCATCTCCATCTTCAGCCGTCATATTCATCTTTGGTTTCTTTCACACAACCACCAAATAAATGTTGATGAAACAATCCATCCAAGCAGAAACGGTTTTAAGGTAAATGTGGGGTGAATGGGTAATTTCCTTGTAGTATATAAATCACGTTTACAAAAAGCGAGTTCCGAGCTGCTTTTTGAAAACGACGTTTTAGGTGTATCAAAACGCAAAAAGTCACGTTTTAGATCCTGTCATCCAAACACTTCAAACCTGATTTTTGCGTTTTCACTTGTTGATAATCATAATATCAGGTGCAAAACGCACTCCAAACACCCCCTTAGGTTTAGAGAAGAGGGGTTTTTAGGTTAGTATATATTTTATAAGGAGTATAGATAGTTTTCATGAATATGTAAACGATTTCTCAATCCTTCCTTCACATTGCCAGTTTTACTTGTGATATTGGAGACTAAGGGGCCGTTTAGTTGGCGAAAAATATCTCATTTTTTAAAGAAAATTTTCATGTGAAAAGGAAAATATAAAAAATCCGTTTAGTCGTAGTTTTTTCAACATTTTTCAAAAAAGGTGGGATTCTCATTCTCACTTTTTTTAAACATTTTTCAAAAAAAGTGGGACACTCATTTTATCATTCTCACTTTTTTTCATTCTTATTTCTTCTCAATAAAAAGAAAAAAATGTAACTTCAACTAAACGGGTTTTCAAAATCTCAATTTTTCTCTAAAAAAGAAAAACAATTCCCTTCTTTAAGAAATTAGAAACTGAAAAATAAGAAAAATTTTCACCAACTAAACGACCCTTAAGTTTTTTTAGTTTTTAAGTTTTTTTCCCATTGCCATAAATAGATTAAGTTTTTTAGTTTTTTCACTTTTAAGAAAATCATCTTTTTCCTTTATAAGTAGTTAAGATTTCAACTCTTCCATTAATAGATTTTAAGGGTGTGTTTAGTTGGCAAAAAATATCTTAATTTTTCAGAAAATTTTTCATTTGAGAATGAAAAAACTGAAAACTTGTTTAGTTGCACTTTTTTCTAATATTTTTCAAAAAAAAATTCTCATTTTTTAAATTTATATGAAAAAATAGAAAACCACAATTTACTATTCTCTATTTCTTTTTTTCCCTAACAAAATAAAACGTAAATATAACTCAAACCAAATAAAACGTGAGTACCAATATTCTAACTCTATCTAAGAGGGTGCAAATGGTCATATGGTCGGTTTGAGGTCTTGGCTCAGGTCAAATGGGTCATGTGTTTCAAACAAGGTCAAGTTTTAAAATGGGTCTAACGGTCATAGGGTCTAACTTGGGGGGGGGGGGGGGGGGGAGGGTTTGGGTCAGGTCGACCCACTAAATTATGGTGTTTTCATACATTTTTGAACGTTTTATACGTTTCGTCAGTCTTTTTACGCTTTCGTCGGTTTTTCCGTTTTTTACGTTTTCGTCCGATTTTTACGTTTTCATCCGTTTTTTACGTTTTCATCCCTTTTTTTTACGTTTTTGTTCGATTTCTTACGTTTTTGTCCGATTTCTTACGTTTCCGTCCATTATTTTACGTTTTCGTCCGATTTCTTACGTTTTCGTCCGTTTTTTTATGTTTTCGTCCAATTTCTTAAATTTTTGTCCGTTTTTACGTTTTCGCCCGTTTTCTTATGTTTTCGTCAGATTTCTTACGTTTTCGTCTGTTTTTTATGTTTTCGTCCGATTTTTTACGTTTTCGTCCGATTTTTACGTTTTTGTCCATTTTTTTTACGTTTTTTCGTCCATTTTTTCCGTTTTCGTCGTATTTCTTACGTTTTCGTCCGATTTCTTACGTTTTTCGTCTGTTTTTTTAAGTTTTTCGTCCGAGTCTTAAGTTTCCGTCCCTTTTTTTAAACCTGTTCCCCCCGTTTCTTACGTTTCCGTCAGATTTTCTTACGTTTCGTCGGTTTTTTTACTGTTTTTGTCTGAGTTCTTACGTTTGTCGTCCATTTCTTTACGTGTTTTCGTCCGATTTCTTACGTTTTCGTCCGATTTCTTACGTTTTCGTCCGATTTCTTATGTTTTCGTCTGATTTCTTCCGTTTTTGATGTTTTCTTTTGTTTTTTTGACCCCTTTCTTCATTTTGTTACCTTGTATACGTATTTATTCGTTTTAAAAAACAAATCAAAACGTAAAAAAAAAGACAAAATTGGATGATAACGTAAGAAAACAGCCAAAAACGAACGATAATGGATGTAAATGTAAAAAACGAGAACGCAAAAACGTAAGAAATCGGACGAAAACGTAAAAAACAGAAGAAAACGTAAAATGTCGAACGAACACGTAAGGAATCTGACGAAAACGTAAAAACGAACGGAAACGTAAAAAACGGAGGAAAACGTAAAAAGGACAAAAACGTAAGAAATCGGACGAAAACGTAAAAAACAGACGAAAACGTAAGAAATTGAACGAAAACGTAAAAAAAGACGAAAACGTAAGTAATCGGACGAAAACGTAAAAAAAGGGCGAAAACGTAAGAAATATGACGAAAACGTAAAAAACGGACAAAATCGTAAGAAATCGGACGAAAACGTAAAAAACAGACGAAAACGTAAGAAATCGGACGAAAACGTAAAAAAACAGATGAAAACGTAAAAAAGACGAAAACGTAAAAAAACAGACGAAAACGTAAGTAATCGGACGAAAACGTAAAAACAGGCGAAAACGTAAGAAATATGACGAAAACGTAAAAAAACGGACGAAAACGTAAGAAATTTGACGAAAACGTAATGTTAATTGACATTTATATATGTTCGGTAATGTTAATTTCGAGTATACTACAAATTAAATATATGCTTATGATTGTAATTAGTTTTTATTAATTTCATTTGTATTTTATTTTTTATTGTTTTTATAATCGTATACAAAGAGCTAATATGAAAAAAATATTAAATATGAAAAGAAAAATGAGTGAAAATAGATTCATCTAAACTTCTTTTCATTTTTAAAAAAGAAAAATACAACTCTTATCTAAACAGGTTTTTAAAATTTTTTTTAGAGAAAAAAAAACCATCTCATTCTCTAGGAATTTAAAAATAGAAAAACATGTAATTTTTTCACAACTGAACAAGCATTTCATTTTTCACTTTTCAAAGAGTGAGGCAAAATGCTTTATATATTTAAATATAGATATAGATTTAATCATAAATCGGCATATAATTTGATAGCTTGTTATGTAGAAGCTGAAAATAAAATGCATAATAGAACAATCTACGAAGATGAGTGACTAAATTTGTCCAAGCATATAACTTTGAGATTAAGGAAGAAAAACCAAACCGGATAGTTGTAAAGCAAACTCTCTCTCTCTCAGTTGGCGTTAAACAACCAGCCAAACAGAATAATCAAATCATTCTATCATGTTCTTTGGTAATTTTCTCTCTCTTTCATAATTCATTTCTCAATATTTCACTATTTGTACTTAATCATCCAATTAAAGTATTGTAATTGGTTATTTTTTGCAGGTGTTGAGTTATTGATCTGCAGTGGATTGATTTTAGCTCTTTGACGTTTGTTTAATTTGATTTATTAGATGCAAATACTCAGATCAATTACAAGTTGCATCTGCAAAATATTCGAATTCATGGGGTCTGTGTTTCTCTGTTTCGTTACTTTTTATTATTCTTTGGATAATAATACTCACATTTCTCACTGATCTCAGATTTTAATACATATGTCTAATTAATACTTTGTGCTTTTGCATTTGAGCTGTTTCTTAGTCTTTCTTCCTTTTTTTTGTTTACTGTATGGGTCATTTGTATGAAAATGATGATGCTTTTCTATAACTACCCGCTCGTTGTAGCCTTTAATTGAACTTTTTTGCGAACAATGTTTTACAATTATACGGATGAGTATAATTTTTGGTTGGAACATATATAAGAATAGCAACCTATTTTGTATAAAAAGTCTATGGTATCCGTATGAAAGAAAAATTGTTCAGTCTTCATTTTTGAAGGCTTTTGATTCTTCCATGAATATATTGTCGCTACTATTTCATTCTTCATCTCGAAGTTTTCTTTTCCAAAACCTTACTTTTAGGTTTGTTTGCACGTATAATATATTAATATTTCTAAATTTGTGGGTCAATATTGGGTTTTATTTAGGTTTTTAGTTATTTTAGTTATGTTAGTGACTTAGTGGTTCGTAGAATCAGTATTTGGCTGCAAGAGAGTGAATAATCAATAAATGGTCGGTATAATTTGCGAAGTTGTGATGTCTAGGATCTGAAGTAGCATGTTGTAATATGTAATTTTGATTTTCCCCCAAAAAGATTAAAATTCTGTAGTATGTAATTTGATTCTATGCTCTTAATATTTCTACGGTTCTAAGTTAGTTAATATGGAAGTTTGGCTGGAAATTTAAAATGGGCGGCATGCAGAATATCTAAAAGGAAATTATTGCGTAGAATGATATTCAAGGGCAAAATTGTAATTTTGCTACTGGTAATCTTAACTATGTCATTCACTCTTCACTAGTAGTATAGATACTGAAATATTCAACAATGTCATTCACTCTTCACTTGTAGTATAGATACTGAAATATTCAACAATGTCATTCACTCTTCATATGTAGTGTAGATATAGATATTGATAATGTGGAAAGAATTTAAGTGTATAGGTGTTAGTTTTCATATGTAAGGTTGTGTTTTTATTATAATGTTAACATTGCGGGTTACTCAAACGGGACACAAAGTCACCTTTTAATGACTCGGATGTACAAAAGAAAATACGTTCATTAAATTTAGACAAATGAAAAAGTATGTTCATATATGTGTATAATTTAAAATCGATAAAAAGTATGAAAGTATTATTATTTTTAATGAGAACATTTAGTGTATAGAATGTGACTATTCACTTCAAGTCACATATTTAATTTTCCGGTTGATATAAAGTTAGATGTGGCGTGTTTGGCGCCCAAGCATATATCAGCTTAAGCTTGAAAAGAAACTTTTATAAAATTTAAGCTTTGTTTTTGACAAAGATGACAAGAGCTTATAAACAAAAGTTAAGCTCCCAAAATTAAAAGCTCGTTCAAGTACTTTTAAATAAGCTCCGGCTACAACCATTTTCACCAAACACAACCATGATTTGACAATTATATACATGGGGTGTGTTTGGGAGCGAGCATATAAGCGCTTGAGCTTTTCAAAATAAGTCTGTGAGTTACACGATGTCACAATCTTATGAAAGCTTCTATAAGATATAAGCTTCGATGAGCTCAAGCTAATGGAAATGAGCTTTTAGAAATGAGTGGAGCTTGTACTTGGTCAAATTACTTAAATCCCCTTCAAAATATTATGGATGAATACGCAAAAGCTTGAAATATATGTGAATATAAGTTGATGTTGTTTTATGTAATTTTACCGAGTACAATAATAAGTTCTAGCTCTTCCGTTTGAAAGATAAGTCTAGGTCTTCTTCATGAAAGATTATATCTTTCGCAAATAACGACTTCCCATAATGTCGAACCTAGTAGAACTTTGTAAATTGATATAAGTATAAGCCAGTTTATGATCATTTGTTGCATATTCATCCACTTAGGTCATCGTGTTTAGATCATTGAACCTCGTTGTCTCCGAATCTGTAACATTGGAAACAGAGCTTGAGATTTAAGAACTATGTGTTTAGTGTCCAATGTCCGCGTTAAATTGTTGCTATAGTTAGCCACTGACTTTATCTGTTGCAATTAATTCTCTGCACTGAGTAGACGCTTGCTCATTCGTAACTCTTCACAGTAAATAATATGCATTTATGTCAATATAGTGTATGGAAAGCATTTGGTACCATGATTACTTGCTTTTTGTTGCTATTAATTCTGGTTTTTATTTCCTAATCATATTTATGGTTGTAAACCTTATTTGCAACAGAGCAGAGGGTGTCTTGGATGTTGTACTAAGACACCATTTGTGACTACTGATAATAAGCAAGCAGGAAGTCTTGGAAAAAGTCAAAACACAAATAGACATAGTATTTTAGAGGATTTTTACAGTACCAGCACATATGATATGGATTATAGTGTACCTCAATCTCAAATAAGTGCCTCATCAACTAGCAACCCTGCAATGGATGCCCAATCTAGTTCTGGCATCAATCCTTCAGAATTTGTCAATCGCGGTATGTTTTTCAGCTATCCATCAGTATAAATGTGAAATGGATAGTAACTTTTTGTTGTGTGCACTGTGCAGGTCTTCTTCTTTGGAACCAGACAAGGCAACAATGGACAGAAAATAAGGCGTCTGCCGACAATGAAAAGGCTCGACAGCCTGTTATAAGGTGGGTAATTAAGTAATTTTCTAAGCTTCACCTTTATTAAGTCATAAGTTTAGAAGTAGAATAACGTTACTTGTATATCTTTGTTGTTCCCTTTTACAAGGTTAGGTTAACTACAAAGTTAATCTAACCAAGTTCAATGGTTAAGTAGTGTAATGAAAGACTTGTAACAAGATATAAAAACGTAAAGTAAAAGACACAAGGTTTTTCAACGTTTAAATTTTTATTAGAAGTGAATCAAAGAATTTACTAATCTTACTTTGCGGAATAAGTAAGATAATTTGAATGACAAGTATTGTATGTGATCTCCTCACTGAACTCAAAGTAAGGCCTGAGTTATACTTTGAGTAACAACTATGCAAACCAACTGAAATCTAGTTCAGGGACTTCATTCACTAAGTTCTGCCTCAATGAATGGTGAGTCTTTCTCTTAGACTCAGGTTGAACATCTTGAAGGTAACCCACTGAATGACTATTCATTCAGTGACTTGATTAAGGTTTAAAGGTTATCTAACACTTAGGTTGTTTTCTATTCAAATTCTAGACAATGATGATTGGGCACTAAATTGGCCTAACATTCTTGATTTGGTCCGTAGAAATGCATATAGTAAAAAAAAAAAAGATTGTTCCGGAAACCAAGTTTTTTATCATGGTGGCATTGGGAAAGTAATTAGTCTAGTCACTATAATCAGTCAAGGGTGGCCTAGTGGCAAAAGGGCTTGTGACTATCACTCTAAAATGTGTGAGGTCTCAAGTTCAATTCCTGCTAGGTGCAAACAACCTTGAAGTGGCCACGCCAACCTCCTGAAAAGGGAGGGCTTTACCTGGTTTAAGTCTGTGTGGCGGTGGGTTCAAACCCCGTGGATTAGTCGGCCAAAAAGGTCGGAAACCATGGTTACCCAAAACAAAATTTTAGTCTAGTCACTGTTTGGGCCGATTGAAAGAATTGAGACAAAAAGCTTCAACAATTGTAAAGCACCGTGTCATTTACCAAATTAGCAAACACATCTGGCAATCTGTCGGTGGTATCTGAAAAATGCAACAAAAAATGCCTAGTTCTGCTATAAAAAAACTGTGAAAGTCGGTAGTAAAAAATGTTGCCATTTAATAGAAGGAAGTTACAATTAGAAAGGCTTTCGGAGCTTTTTTCTGGAATCCTAGTTTATAAGTGGTTTCCAACTTTCAATAACCCTCCAATTATGATTTGATAACAATCTTATCCATTTTAAAAACTTGGATCTGTATGTTTATGACTATTGTACCTTTATACCTGGTAATAGCTGCAACTTTACCTAGTTTATTAGTTAATGCTAGAATTTGCCTTTGTTTTCTTATTAGCATATGAGTGCGGGTTTAGTTATTTACTTGTATCAGTTAAATGTGCTTGTTAAAAAAAAAAAAAATTAAGAATAACAAATTTAAGTTTTTAAATACACTAGATTTAAGTTCAAATTTCAAGTTATCATTAAAGTGATTTGTTGTCTAAAGATTTGCTTCACATAAACAGCTCCAGTAATACTTATGTTTGACTACTAAATCAAAAAAATGTTGGTTTCTCATGTGGTGGAACTCATTTGAGTTTGATTTTGCACATATTTTGGTGCAGCTGGAATGCAACGTATGATAATTTGCTTGGGACGAACAAGCCTTTTTCCCGCCCTATCCCTCTGCCTGTAAGTCTAGCTCATTTTTCTATTTCTGACTTTTAAAAAATCAAAAATTATATTTCAAGTTACTAAAATTATTGGTTTGACTTTAAAATGCAAAATTGCAAATATCGAAATCACCAAACTTGAGTATAAAATATTACAGTAATATCTTCTAATCTTTTTCGTTAAAAGTTATGGGTTTGACTTTAGGAAGTTTTACATGGCTACAATGCTGTTACTGACTCAAACTTCCTTCTCTCAGGAAATGGTAAATTTTCTTGTCGATATCTGGGAGCAAGAGGGATTGTATGACTGAGTTGCTGCCAAACATAAGATCGGTCGCTTTTCGGATCCAAGTGCATGTATAGAAGTTCTCTGACCAACTACATAACTTCTATTATTATGTCCATATGATCATGCAATGTTTAATTATATATGTTTGGATTGAAAGGAGAGTTTGAAGGAGGCTACACTAAACCTACAAACTGGGTTATAGTCAACACTTAAATGTCTTCTGTTATTGTTGTTTTAAGGCGAGTATAAATTGCACCGATTATTGGGTTTTTTTGGATGAAAACTGAGTTTTTGTCCTATTGTTTTATCTGGAAATTTTTAATCTTGAATCATCTATCTTTAGCTCTTTAAGTGTTGGCAAATCATTGCAGATGCAGCGAATAGATTTTGTTGCATGAATCAATGCTCTAAACGAGTACTTTATTACATGCTCAAAACTCCAACAAAAACTTGACAAAAGGTGTGATCAGAGGCGGAGCTAGGAGGGGGGCACAAGGGGCAGGTTCCCCCCACCGGAAAATTTTGTAGTTAAAAGTTTTTGAATTTTTTTAGCCATTTTCTTAATTTGTCCCCCTAAAAATTATTTGTCTTCGTAAATTGAAAAGCAAAATCTGGGTTTTAGGATGCAATATATATATTTTTTTATGTTGCAACGGAGTCTTAAAAAGTTGGATTGTATCGTGGATGATGTAGTGGAGATGATGAAAGAAAGTACTAACTTTTGATTTTTTATTGCATTGGGTCACCTACATGTTTAGATTATTATTTTTTCAATTTTTCTTGTGTTTTTAAATTTTGTATGCTCAATTTTATTAAACACAGTGGATTTTGTGATATAAAATTAAATGTTGGTTAACCTAAGAGAATATCAACACTTAGCGTTTTTTGATTTTTTTTTTCTCCTCTCCGTATTTATCATGGCTCCCTCCCTGGGTGTGATCCTCTCCGTAACACACAGAGGAGATATTATAAATATACACATTAGGTGACCGATCCACTGTCGTTTTGACAGTGGGTCCACTCGCTACAGTAACGGGCTCTCATTTTTGGGCCAGCTCGTTTTTTTTTTCTTTTCTAATTTGTATGCACAAAGTAAGAATGAAAAAAAAAAATATTACAAAAGTTTTGATTTATTCAGATAAAAAAAATACCCGCGGAAACATCTTCGATACCTAATAACTTTAAAATAATCGATATGGTCACAAATGTACAACCCATTATATTAAAAAAAACCAATATAACAAAAAAAACACTTTAAACATGAGGCCTAACACATAAGCCATATAAAAAAAAATTATTACTAATATACACATTTGTCGACAAACTAGCCTAAAATTCGCATAAAATGTGGCCCAAAATCTGGCCCAAAGTAAAAAAAAAAAAAAAAACTAGCCCAAAATTAGCCTGAAATCTGGTCCAAAGTAAAAAAAAAATACAAAACGGTCCCTCAACTTTTAACTATTTACGATTTTCTTACACAAAAAATCCCGTAAAAAATTAACAAAAAAAACACGTCAAGTTTTTATTGTTCACAACTTTTTTACATTCATCAGCCCAAATAAAAAGATATCGAACCTTCCCAAAAAAAGAAAATACTCGGGAAAAAATTAACCGGTCCCAACGCAAAAAAAAAAATTCCCGAATTGTACAAAAAATGAAATATCCGGGAAAAAATTAGACAAAAAAAAACAACCCAAAAATAGCCTAAAATCTGGCCCAAAGTAAAAAAAAATACAAAACGGACCCTCACCTTTTAACTATTTACGATTTTCTTACACAAAAATTCCCGTAAAAAAATTTACAAAACCGTTCCAAAAAAAAGAAAATATTCAGGAAAAAATTAGCCCGTCCCAACGCAAATTTTTTTTCCCCGAATCATACAAAAAAAAGAAAATATTAAAAGTTAGCCCCGCCATAACGCATCGCCAAAAAAAACCCCGAAACGTAAAAAAAATTATTCGGTAAAAAATTAGCCCCGCCGCAACGCGCGGTTTCTTTTGCTTGTTTACACACAAACGTTTAAGTGTGAGCTAAACTACGTTTAAGTGTGAGCTAAACTACAACTGGCTACGTAAAATTATATCCTAACTAGTACACACTCAGGTATGTTTAGCAAAATGGTGCTACTATTGGTACCCCCCTGACCCGCCAGAAAGTACATAAAATGTACAAAAGATTCCTTTTGTACCCCTTTTTGCAGTATAACGCAGTTTTATTTCAGGTTCTGTTCCGTATTTTTTGACAGTTTCA
>BQNB010129315.1:6086-19136 GCA_026074375.1 Tanacetum coccineum
GTTCGGTTAAAAGTTTTTTTAAGGTCAACCCATATACTGACCCAAACCGAATTCAAATTCGGTTTTTGGTTCCGTTCGGTTGGATTCTAGTTCGGTTCGGTTCGGTTTCGGGTTTTATCCGAATTACACAATTTATTAAAAAAAAAAAAAAAAGATGCAAATATATTTAGCCAAAAAAATTATTGATCTTTTTATATATATAAATATAAATATTAATTTCTTGTATATAAATTTTTATTGATCTTTTTATATATATAAATATATAAAAATATATATATTTATATGAATTCGGTTTTCGGTTTAGACTGTCAAACCCATATCCAACCCGGGAACCGAATTCGTAGTTCGGTTCGGTTCGGTTTTGGCAAATTCGGTTCGGTTTCGATTTTCGGTTATTTCGGTTTTTTTGCTCACCCCTGCTTAATAGTTTCATGGGTCATCTTATTTTTGTTAGTTAACAAGTACGACAATATAACATTATTTGAGGGGTAAAATCCATTAATGCTTAATGTACTTTCAAATATAACTCATTCTACATACTGTACTTTTTTTATTGTCATTTTTGTTACTCAACGTTAGTTTTTTTTTCATTACACGTACCTTGTATTATTTTTGCCGGTTTTATCTTACGTGGATTTTTTTTATTTTTTAATTTTGGTATTTTGTGACGTGGTTATTTGTATAATGGATCCGGGTATGATAACCCGTTTACCCAATCCGTTCCTTTAAAACATAACCCTGATTCATACGGGTTATTTCATCTTCCACAACTCAAATCATAAGAACCCTAATACATACCTAATACCCAATCCGTTCCTTTAAACCATCAGTTCCATCTTGTTCAATTACCCTCAATGTCTACATCCGCTACAAGTATTCGCAGGCGTAGGGTGATTCCAACTCATTGTCAGTGTAACATGCCTTTGGTTAGACGTGTAGCTTGGACTGATACTAATCCATGTCGAAGATTCCTTAACTGTCGATTTTCAAACGTAAGTAGTTATTTTCCACTCAATTGTAATTTTTCCCATATTTGTAAAATTTGTAAAATTAGGGTTCTTTAAATTAGTTTTGACTTTTCAGATTGCTGGTACTACTCGTTGCAATTCCTTTTACGGGAATGAAGTGAAATTAGATTGGTTTTAGGGTATAAGTCGTTTATTTTCCACCTCATATATAACACATCATCAAATATTTATCTACGTGGCTTTATAAAACTAAAAAAACCGGGTAACCGGCTATTACCGGTAACAATTCATAAGAATACCAGTTAAGGTACGTGTAATGAAAAAAAAACTAACGTTGAGTAACAAAAATGACAATAAAAAAAGTATAGTATGTAGAATGAGTTATATTTGAAAGTACATTAAGCATTAATGGGTTTTACCCTTATTTGAGCCACTGGAAGTAAAATTCTCAAACAAGAAGTCAACAACTATATTTTGCTAACTACCGTAATAATAAATATATTAGCAAAAAA
The DNA here is from genome assembly GCA_026074375.1 of Tanacetum coccineum. NCBI lineage: Eukaryota > Viridiplantae > Streptophyta > Magnoliopsida > Asterales > Asteraceae > Tanacetum > Tanacetum coccineum. Next base: position 7,567 of record BQNB010129315.1, read on the forward strand.
ACAGTAGCGGAAAGCAATAAACAGTGGTAAAAAAGTTGTAGCTGTTTGTTTTGATAAACTATTTGATAACATATCAATATAGTCACAATTGGAAAGCGAAGACGTGAGTTGCTCGAAATGCTACTAAAAGTAGTATTTTAATTTGGAGCGCTTAAAAAAAGTAGTAATGCTAGTCGCTTGTTTCTAAACAAACATTTTGTGCAAACAGTAACCGTTAATTGCTAGTTGCTAAAAAACGCTCATAAACGATTGCTAACAAACATAGCCAATTAATGTAAGGTAGTGTTTGATAAAGACTTAAGGGGCATTTATATGTATCCCCAAAAAAACTTCAATATTTACATATTTTCCCAAACATGCTTCAATTTCATTGTACATTATGCATTGAAAACTTGTGTTTTGAGAAAATATGTAATTTATAAAGTTTCATTGGGTATATATGAAATTCCCCCAAGACTTAAAGAGTCTTAATAGAAAAATTGGTAAATTAATTAAGTCACTAAAGGCTTGTTTGTTTTGTGCTTAAAATTAACAAATGACTTTCTAAAAAAAGCCACAAGGGGGAGGGTCTCCATATTAAGTCCATGACTTAATTCAGCCTTTCAAAAAAAAAGTCCATGACTTAATTTATGATTTTACATATTTACCCTCTCATTTATTCACTTATAATCTTATGTAACTTCTTTTTAGGGTATAAAGGTGATTTTCTTTAATTCAGACACTATATTCAGCACACAAAACAAACAGTCATATATTCATCTACAAACAGACAACATATATCCAGACAGACACTTTAATTTTACATGACTTAATAAAAAAACTAAACAAACAGACCCTAAGTCTATTGTGCTTAAATGTCGATTGTACATCGTTTCTTTTTGTGCCATCAATGACTCTAACAGTACTCCTCTTTATGGACTAGAGTTATCAAGGCGATTCATGGGGCCAACGGAAAAGTAGATGCGATCACGAGAGCAGGTAAAAGGTCGTGTTGGTTGAACATTATTCACGAAGTTAAAGTGTTGTTGAACAGGGGTATTGATCTTCATGAAATTTCATGCGCATTAAACTATGGAGGATGGGGCGAATACGTTATTCTGGGGAGGATTGTTGGAGCGTATGAAGGTAAACTTTAATATAGATTCCACGTTATGTATGCTCTAGGTTTGTGTGTAAATCTATTTTTGTTGGTGAAGTTGGGCAACCTTGTCTGACAGATTCTTTTCGAAGAATTACTGAGAGGAGGGATGTGAGCATAGCATCTATTCAACGAGATGGTGGAACTTGGTAATTCTATCCTATTACGCTATGTCGGATAGATGTTTTTGGATTGGAAAGTTCGGGGAGTTTATTGTGGCGTATGTTAGATAATGATTGATTGACACTGGCTTCCCTAGAGTGAATGTAAAACGAGGTGGATCAAGTACGTCCCGATCAAGATTAATGTGCACGCGTGGAAGGTTATGACTGATTCGATTCCTACCATGTCCAACATTTCTAGGCGGGGTATTTGTATTGATTCCATCAGGTGTGTTCTTTGTGATAAGGGTGTGGAGACTTCCAATCATTTATTCTTCTCATGTTGTTTGGCTCGGCAAGTGAGTCGTCTCATTATTCGCTGGTGGGACGTGCCTGAGGTTGTGTTTGAATCTTATGAGGGATGGTTGAGTTGGCTTGTCAATCTTCGTCTTCCGCATAAAAATAAATTGCTTCTTGAAGGTGTCTTTTATGTCATGTGGTGGTTTTTATGGATTTCCCGTAACAAGATTATTTTCGAGTCCAAGGCTCCTTTGAAGGCGACTTTCTTTGATAACGTAGTTTGTAAGTCCTATTTTTGGTGTCGGCATAGATGTAAAGCGTCGTTCACGTGGAACGATTGGCTTAAAAACCCAAACCTTATTTCTTTGTAATTGCTAGCTCCTTGCTAGTTTGTTTCTAATAAAATCGGCTGTTCAAAAAAAAAACTTTGGGATGCCATTTTTTTGTCCGACAAGTGATCGACAACTAGGAAGGTTTAAGATGCAAGATTTGTATAAATCGAATAGAGAAGGTATGTTTTTTAGTTCTTCATACTGTATAATTTTAGGTGTTATGATGTATATAAAGTAATTGAATGTAAATAAAGAGTTTGTACCTAAAGTGTGTGGTCCATTCCTATATATGAAAATGACTACACTATTTAGACTTTAGAGCAGTGTTTTAAAAGGCGCGTCAAGTGTGAGGCGTGTCTTTCATGTTACAAAATTAATTAAGGTGTCGACTCAAAGTGTGATGTGTGATGGGGCGTGATAATGCGCGATAAAGCGCGCTAAGGCATCAGGCGTGGCGAGTTTTTTTATTCATCTCTGAATATATTTTTTTAAATGAAGAATATTACATATAAGTATATTTTTCTAACTTTATTTATTATGTGAAACATTTATGTAAAGTCAATATATATAAAATATGATATAAATATATAAATATTTTTATATTTTGTGCCATCTTAAACCACGATTTAAAAACGCAAAAACCTCGCCATAGCCGCTAAAACGTGAGGCTTGGTCATGCCGCCACGTTACGCCTCACGCTATTTATAACCTTGTTTGAGAGTAAACATCGATAGATTAACTAAACATATTAACTACTAAATTACATCATCTTGTGTTCATCCTAATCACTACAATATATTGTATGTGTCTTGTAACCTTGAATACCAAAAATGTTACAGTATTACTTGTTACGATAAACTAGTGGTCCTGCAGTTTTTGGCTAATAGATAAGAACTTGTCACAAACATTACTTAAGTTTAAGCAAATCCTGTTAAAGGTTCATGGGGATAGCGGTTTTTTTTTGAACGGCGATTTTATTAGAACCACTAGCAAGGAGCTAGAAAATTACAAAGGAATCAAAAAAGGGTGCCCTTCTGATTGATAAAATCACCCCCTATTATTCCTAACTGACAAACAAAATTGTTTGTGATTGAAATGAATGTTGTTTGAGTGAATTTTGTGTTGATGATGATGAGTGATTGAATGAAGCCATTGATGAATTGACTTTGATTTTTTTGAGTTGATGAATTGTGATGTTGAATGAGTTTGTTTTTTGTTTTTTGATTTTGAATTTTTTTGTGACTTGATTTGTTGTTTTTGTGAAGTGTGTGATTTTTTTGTTGATTGAAATTTTGACTCGTTTGAATTTTGATGTTTGTTTTGTTTTTGAACGTGTGATTTGTTTTTGATTGTTTTGATTGTTTTGTTAGTTGATTTGAACTTTTGTGTGATTGATTTTGATATTTGTTTGATGATTGTTGATGTTGTGTGATGAATTGTTCCAAAATTGTTTGTGATTAATTGTTTTTTTGTGTGAAGGATGGATGCCAACTAACCCTATTCAAAGTTCTATAACATCTAGCCTCCTACCCCCGACCCACACAAAACCCAACCGAATCATACACACCATAAAAGAGCGTAAAACAATATTGTCGAAAATAGCATCCTTTCGGGGAATAGGAGACGCAAAAATGGAATTGGTTCCTGAAGTTCCAAAAGGCTCCACAAGGAAAACGTAAAACACGTAATTCCTACACTTCATTTCGTCTTTTGATCCTAAACGGTAGATTTGAACCAAGTGGTAGGCAATCTTCGTATCAGTTCGGTGGGACTATTTAGATGATGTTTTAAAAAAATTGGTTTTGGTGATCGTTGGTGTAGATGGATTCAAAGTTGATTTTCTTCTAGAGGTTTGATCATTGTGAATGGGAGTCCTACGGAAGAGTTTTAATTCCATAAAGATCTTAAACAAGGAGATCCACTTTCACCATTTTTATTTATATTAATTATGAAGAGCCTTCATCTATTGTTTCAAAATGTGTTTCGTGAAGGCATGTTTGAGGGTTTCTCCATTGGTACGTCTTTTTAATTATCACACCTTTTTTACGCAGATGACGTTGTGTTTATGGAACACTGGAGTGATTCGAATATAAATATTATTGTTCAAGTATTGGACTATTTCTTTCGTGCTTCTGACCTTCGTATAAATATGCAGAAAAGCAAGCTCATGGGGATAGCGGTTGATGATGACAAAGTGACACAGATTGCCAACTCGATTAGTTGCATGACCTTCACGACTCCGTTTTCTTATCTTGGTGTAAAAGTGAGAGGCTTGATGTCTCGAACTCAAGCTTGGGATGGAATTGTTAATAAACTGTTGGCTAGGCTATCTAAATGGAAGATGAAGACTCTCTATATAGGTGGAAGATTAACTCTTATTAAATTGGTGTTAGGTTCGACACCAATCTATTATATGTCTATGTTCAAAGTTCCTATGTAGGTGTTAAATAGAATGTAGGCTATTTGTGGTCGCTTCTTTAATGGGGTGGACGATAAGGAAAAAAGAATGATGTGGGTTACATGGAGAAACATTTTGGCATCTAAAGGTAAAGGGGGCTTGGAGTGTCAAGTTTTTATGCTTTGAATCAGGCTCTTATGTTTAAATGGGTATGGCGGTTTTGGAATGATAATAGCTCATTGTGGGCTAGGGTTATTAGGGTTTTACACGGTGAGAATGGGTCTATTGGAACTTCGTCTAAGCACGCCTCGACTTGGTTGGATATTGTTCGAGGCTTAGAAAAGCTTAAAAGCCGAAGGATTGATTTACTTGGTTTTATTAAGAAAAGAGTGGGCAATGGTGAGAATACCCTGTGTCATTTAATTCTTTATATCTAAGAGTTTATGCTTTGAAAACATCTAAGAACATCACATTGGCGCATAAGTTGGCTCAGGATAATGTAGGGGTGTCTTTACGTCGTTGTCCAAGAGGTGGGATGGAGTTTGAGCAATTCACTAGCTTGATGGCAAGTTTAGAAGGCTACACGCTTCCTGAGATATAATACAGGTGGGTTTGGTCTCTAACGGGCTCGGGTGAGTTTTTTGTTGCTTTAGTTAGGAGATATATAGATGATCATATGTTACCGGATGTCTCTTCTAAAACTAGATGGTTAAAAGCGGTTTCCGATTAAAGTTAATATACATGCTTGGAAGGTTAAGTTGGATAGTTTGCCCACTCGGTTCAACTTGTCCCGTAGAGGGTTGGATATTCAGTGGATCTCATGCCCGATTTGCGGTAAGGCTGCTGAAACTACGAGCCATATTTTCTTATCATGTTCTATGATAAGAGATATTTATCGCAAGATTTCTACTTGGTGGGATTTCTACTTATCGGAGGTTTCTTCGTTTGAGGAATGGAAAGTATGGTTGTCAAATATTCATATCCAGGGTCTTCGCAATGAGGTTTTAGAAGGAATTTTCTACATCATATGGTGGCTTGTTTGGAATTTTCAAAATAAGTTGTTATTTGGTAAGAGTATCCCTCTTAAGGCGACGTTATTCGATGATGTAGTGGCTCGGTCCTTATCTTGGTGTAGATATAGATGTAAGCTAAGTGTTACCTGGACTTGATTGGGTGAAAAACCCATCCCTTGTTATTTTGTAGTGTTTTCTTCTCTATCGTCTTGTTAGTTTTTAATAAATTTCGCCGTTAAAAAAATCTACTTTTATTTTTTTATTAAAAACCAACCATGACTTTATACTTCGTTCAAGAGCTGATCGTCACATTGATCAATCAAATTCTTTACAAATTGTACAAATTTATATTATACATTTATCAAAAGATCAATGGTATTTATGATTGATTAATTTTCTAGAATTTCTGTTTGTGTCGTGCCCTTTGCCATATATTGTACATACTTCGTTATATGAAATTCATTTGCTTAATTTTTCATTGTATGATTTTTGGTTATTAGTTGTTTTCATTTGTTCGTTAAGACTCAAGATTAAGAAACACATTATCCAAACTAGAGTGATTTGATGTTTTTGTATCTTGTGCTTATTTAGTTGATTACCGATGTCTATGCGTATTTCTTATTTGTCATTCATGTTTTTTTTATCATTCACGACTTTAACAACGATATAAGTTGTTCATTATTTGTTGTTATGTTTTTAAATGGCGTTGTTTATATTTACTTCTTGATTTGCTCGAAGAAGAAAGGTTGAGTTATTCAAATGCCTTTGTGGACATGATATGGAATGATGAGTTTGACATATTGTCGCCAATTGCCCAGTCTTTTAGTAGTGTTGTTACTAAAATTTTGAATCGTGTTTGATATATTATAAATCTTGATTTGCAATGTAGTTATTATATTAAACTAGCTTTGTTCGACCAACTCTTAACAACACACGTGCATAAATTAAAGTTATAAAGCTCTCGATGATTTATGTACAAAGAAAAGTCTTCAACTTTCTGATCTATTATATTCAGATTGTTTTAAAAGAAATCTAATAGATTAAAAGTGAAAAGAAATGAAAAACAATACTGTATTACATAATACATAATGGTAACATGTTTGAACAAACCACCTAACGATAAATACTTTTTGTAAAAACAACATTACTATGCACGTATTGGCTCGATTAGCCTTTATCGTTACTGTAAGATATGTAAAGGGTTAAGAAAACAAAACAATTAGATTAGTACAAATGATATTGACAAGAAACATAAAAAATGTTGTCAAGTGTGGACCAATGTCACAGATCACAAAAAGGTTGGACATATACATTCGATGTCGACATATTTGCAGCCGTAATACGGCGGCTACCGCAGCTGCCACACGGTCATCATGGGCCATGCATTCAAATACTCGTGTTTTTTTCTTTATCAACATAGACAGCAGATCGGTGGGTCACATGGCTTCTTTAAGATGACCACCTTTGAATTAACCACTTGTTTATAGGTCACATGAGTACGTACATGTCCTGATCATCATAGAAAATTTCCTTCACAAAGTACTCAATGCATGTGTTTCTACCACATATGTTGTCGAAAGACTAAAAGTTGAGCACTCACATTTCCATTTAGTACCATTTTATCTATTAGTGAACTGAAGAAAAAATGTGTAGTGCATTTTTGACTAAAGGCTGTTTTCATTAAAATTACTTCTTGTTCAAACAACAGAAAGTAATTTGTAAAGAGGTTCTTCATAAGGCTACCCACTATTGTTAAGGGTCGCGACTTACATTTTTCGGCGCCACATCAGCTTTCTCTCTCCGACGACCTACAGACGACCTTTTGCCACTATGAGGCGACCTTCATTTTTTTTAACTTCAAATTTAAATTTCATTAATAAATAAAAAACATTACATAAATAAAAACATTACATAATAGTTCCTAGATTATTAAAAACGACTAGTTTCTAAATTAATCTGTTTTGTATTCTGAATCAGATTTCACCCCAAACTCCATCTTGAATAACTCATCATGAGCTTGTTCCGCCTTCAGAAACTCCTCCAATTCTTTGTCAGCGATTGCTCCTTCTTTTTTCGTCTTTGCTTCTTCTTCTAAATGTTCTTTGAATGTTGCTTCATCAACAAGTAATTGCTGGTACTCTTCCTCAGTGAGATATGGACCTATCTCATGTTCATCAGCTTTTTCCTTGATCGTTGGAATTGAAGAAATGGGAGACATCGGTGGTTTCTCGAGTGTTGGGGGATTGCTTTGGGTCGGTTTCTTATGTATAGCTGTTGGATTTTAGAATTTGAATACAGAATTTAAAAAGTAGTGGGAGAAGATGTGGAGGAAATGAATATAGAAAGGGGTATTTATAAAAAAAACTAGCCGTTGGAATAGTAGTCGTTGGAATAAAAGCATTACATTAATAATAAAAAACATTAAATTGTTTGATCTCAAATTTGAAAATTACATTACGGAATTTAATAACAATACTGAATGAAAATTACAATAATATAAAATAAACATTACATAATAATGTTAAGCTAATGAAACCATATCCTTACGGAAAACCTTAACCACATTTTTCTTTGTAATGTTAAGGTAATGCTCTGATAGTTTAGGAGTAAAAACAGAGACATTAGCAAGTATCATTGCAGCTCCTACAGTAATATCCTTTCCATAACTTCCCACATCAAGGACTTGTAATGTACTGTTCCACGTACTGTACCTGAGAAATCTTTCATAGTCACATTTAGATCGCCAAGATAATTCGGAGAACAAGACTTCACTATTGCAACAACTTGGTCAAGTTTTCCCTTTTTCAGAAAGTTATTGATGTCCTCTAAACACCCAGTTACAGTGCCACCAATAGAAATCACATAATTAGTGGCGCTAATCCACGCCCCACTGTTAAAATCATCATCCTCACCCACATCCTCAACAACTTTCTGCATATATTCTTGTGTCGACATTAAAGCCCCATCCGAATCAAGATACTTAAGTCAATATATCTTTATATATATAAAGATTCAGCACACAAATTTTAATTTTGATTATTTATGACTCAGGCTCATAAAAGTTCATAAACCCTTCGTTTTATTTGCCCTCATAAACCATTTACAACATCATCGAGTCTTCATATTTACACAAGAGTTATAGCTGGAGTTACAAAATCTTTAATGTTTACATCAAGAATTCAAAAGAACATGGGCTTTAAACATTGAAGATTTTATAACCCACGGAATATGATGATTTATAAGTATCCATCAAGTATACATATAATTTCAAATCATGAAATATAATTTACTAAATGATTATCAAATGGACGATTGTAGATACTAAGAAAAAAATGTTGAAGACGTAGTACTACTATTGGGCGAGACCATCTTCTATGAGCGAATTGCCTGTTGAGTATATTGAGAAAAAAAGAAGAATTACTTCAATCGCACCTGGATATACATTACTTGAGATAAATTCTTATTTCATTTCAGTTACATTTTTCTATCAAAATATCCAACATAGGCATTGTTGGTAATATTTGCTCTCTTATTTATTTTTGTGCACTTAATATCTATAAATTCTTGTTAGGTAACTAAATAAATTTGTGAGTTTTAGTACAATAATTCATGTGTAAAATTGTCAAATCAGGAGGTTAAACGGTAGGTTATTTCAATGGCCCTGGAACGTCGTTGATTTTATAAACCCGGTAACACTTACAAAATTGTTAGGCCGTTAAAACGTTTATGTTCATGGTTCACTGTAAGTCATTAGGCATTAGCTTAGGTTTAAAAGAGGTCTATAGTTTTGTATAGTATAAAAGTAAATATTATAGGAATTGGTATTTATTTACCGAAGTCTATGGACTTCAAGGAAGATTGGGTCAGTTGTTGATACCGGGTTCTTTATGTAGAAAAGTTGCTATTTGGTTGCTTCCCACGTATTCTTAATAGTAGAATGCTATAAATAGAGCCATGTTATTGTATGATGTGAAGCACACAATGAAGTATAATCTTCAGCAAGTTTCTGTTCACATACATATTCTTGAGTCTGAGTGTTAGTTTCTTCTGAGGCTTCACATTCTACATTTGTAACAAGACTGGCGTTCATTAAAAGTCGTGTTTTGGAAGTCGTTTTCAAGAGAGTTGTAGCCCTTCGCTCGGGGCGGACGCACAGCAATGTAACCCTGGTTTCGTCGTCTTTAAGGGCGTTGAGTTGTTCCATGGTTAGAAGAGACAACCGACGGAAGTGTGGAACGGGTATGATCAGGTAAAGGGTTGTATCTACATGTTATTGTTCGTCGTGATAGAAACTAACCGGGGTCTCGAGGATAAACGGACGGACTTTGATTCGCGGTCGTTTGGTTGGATAAGGTGTTTCGGGACATCCATTGTCGTGGAGGAGACGGGGAGTACCGTTCGAGACGACGGGGGTGACCGGTGATGAACATAGGCGGTCCGTAGCTGTTAGTTATGATCAAATCCGACGGCAGGTTGTAGGTTACCGAGAAAATGGGGAGATTAACCGGGTCGCGGGATAAACGGACGGGAAGAGTCGGGAAAAGCAGGTAGCTTTGATTCGGTTCGTTTGGCGGGTGAAAGAAAACGGTAGAAGCGGGTGGCTTTGTTTTCTTGATCGGTGGTATAATGCTCTCGTGTCACAGAAGTGTTATGATCAAACGGGTTCTGTGTGGTGACAAACAATAGTCGGGTGCTGGTTAACATTATGGCGTTGGTAGTTCGAACCGAGATGACTTTGGGCGTGGCCGGGGAAGAGGTCGTGGGTCCGTGAGGGGTCGAGATGGTTGTGAACGTGCCCAACGTGATGCCATGGTAGATGTTACGGGTGTTGTGAAGAATCAAAAGGGGTTGAGCTAAAGAAGACTTTGGACGTGACGAGGTGAAAGTCGGGTGTCCGGAAAATGTCTTGCTCGCTGCTATGAATGAGTTGCGTGAATAAACGATTAAGGGGGTGAATGTTGGCTTAATCGTTTATGTGCATGGTTCACGTATGCATGGAGGCATTAGCTTTGGTTTAATAGGTCTATAGTTTTGTATAGTTAATAGTTAATAGTTAGGAATTGGTATTTAGTTTGACCGAAGTCTATGGACTCATGGGAAGAGTGGGTCAGTTGTGATACCGGTTCTTTAGGTAGAATAGTTGCTATTTGGTTGCTTCCACGTTTCTTAATTGTAAGGCTATAAATAGTGCCATGTTATTTATGAATGAAGTACACAAGAATATAATCTTCTGCAAGTTTCTGTTCACATACATATTCTTGAGTCTGAGTGTGAGTTTCTGAGGCTTCACATTCTACATTTGGTATCAGAGCTGCGTTCGATTAAAGGCGGGTTTGAGAGTCGGTTTCAAGAGAGGGTGTAGCCCTTCGCTGCGGGGCGGACGCACAGCAAGGAACCGGGTTTCGTCTTTAAGGGGCGTTGAGTTGTTCCATGTTGAAGAGACTAACCGACGGAAGTGTGGAACGGGTATGATCGGTAAAGGGTTGTAGCTTCATGTTTGTTCGTCGTGAGAGACTAACCGGGGTCGCAGGATAAACGGACGGGACTTTGATTCGGTTCGTTTGGTGGGTGAAAGAAAACGGTAGAAGCGGGTGACTTTGTTTTCTTTATTGGTAGAAAAGTGTCTCGGAACAAGGTTAAGTGAAGATGTTAGGGGCGGTGATTATGATCACAAGTTCCACCTTTGATCAACATGTTTGTGTGATTAACCAAAGGCGCGGAAAAGATGAGCGAAAGGAAATCAAGGCAGGTGGCTTTGAGCTCGGTTCGTGTTGCGGGTATTAGAAGACGGCAAAGGTGGTGGTTACCTTGTTTTCTTGATCGGTGGTATAATGCTCTCGTGTCACAGAAGTGTTATGATCAAACGGGTTCTGTGTGGTGACAAACAATAGTCGGGTGCTGGTTAACATTATGGCGTTGGTAGTTCGAACCGAGATGACTTTGGGCGTGGCCGGGGAAGAGGCCGTGGGTCCGTGAGGGGTCGAGATGGTTGTGAACGTGCCCAACGTGATGCCATGGTAGATGTTACGGGTGTTGTGAAGAATCAAAAGGGGTTGAGCTAAAGAAGACTTTGGACGTGACGAGGTGAAAGTCGGGTGTCCGGAAAATGTCTTGCTCGCTGCTATGAATGAGTTGCGTGAATAAACGATTAAGGGGGTGAATGTTGGCTTAATCGTTTATGTGCATGGTTCACGTATGCATGGAGGCATTAGCTTTGGTTTAATAGGTCTATAGTTTTGTATAGTTAATAGTTAATAGTTAGGAATTGGTATTTAGTTTGACCGAAGT